>CM052188.1:162489-221582 GCA_028455805.1 Lasioglossum figueresi | reverse complement strand
TTCTCGTCTTCCACCCTTTCTGTCGGTCGTTATGTGCGAACCGTCGCACTTGCGCCACTTGGATAATGGTATTTTTATAGGTTTACTTGTTTCCCACCCGGTAAGTGGACCCAGTGATCGACCGCGCTAATTATTTTCAGGGATAATCCGGACGATAGACGTTTTCTTTGCGCCCTGTCGCTGGGAAAATAACCGAGCTTCCCGGTTTCACGAACCCATCGATTAATGTTAATCGATGCGGCAGAATTGCGATTCTCCGATAACACTACCTTATCGCCCTCCCCCTCCGCAGAAAAAGTTATTCATTTATATTACAGAATCTCGTGCCTAGGGGAATGTTGCCAACTGCGTGCCGGTCACCTAAATCGTGCACAGAGGACGAATTCGCTGTTAAATATTTATTGTGTGCAACGGCTATCGATAAATAAAGCATTCGCAGTCTGGTGTTTCTATCGACACAACTGTTGTTTCGTTAGCGATGTGCTGTTTTCTACCGAAAAAAATGCATTATTTAATTAATAATAATTGGCGATCGGTGCAAGATAAATCTACCTTTTTCCAAGTAAATGAAATCAACAAATATGTTACGTTACTTTCCACGTCATTTTCAAAAAATTAACGTCAGACGTCATTCATTTTCTGCCTGGATTTTGAAATATATTGTATAACACAGCCGTGGGCTACACGCGACATCTAATAAAGTATTATGAGACACAGGAACGGAAAATTTCACTGCAATATGTGACAGTAAATTAGAACTGCTGCCAAACATTGCACTTCCGCGTTCTCTGTACAAAGGAACAAAACGAATCCCAGTATTTGCTCCTCGGCAAATATCGAACGTGGCAGAAAAAGATGAGAACCATTCTAGCCTCGCGTTCGCGTAAATATGTCTCCCACAAACTTCATGTACACCTACATATAATATTATAGCTGACTTGCTGATTACGTTTGGTCATCAGCAGAAACTCATTCCACAACCGAATTGCGATGAAAAATGTCATTGTCCTCCGCCGATTAAAAGTTTTTCCGATTAAGAAGGAGTTGGCAGTCTCGATCGAACTTTCATTTGGTCGACAATTTGAATTTTCGTACGAAAATGTTCGTTTTTATAACAATACTGTAACTATTGGTACATGCGCAGGAGATTTGCCGCAATCGCGTCATTTAGAGTGACAAATGACCGGCAATATGCACGAGTTACGTTTGAAAACGCAGCATCAAGCGCAGAGTTTTAAAGGGCTCAGAGGTCTGGGAACGCACGACTCAACTTCATCCCTGGTAACGTAGCAATTCAGCGTACTCGCTTTCATAAAATTTCAAAATTAACACGTTGACTGCTCCACTGCTGCCATGGGATCTGCTCGAATTTTCGTTAAACCGATGTACCAATCCCGCAGCGCCGACAGAATATATTAAACTTTTCAAGAGCACAGTCATAACCTCGGTTTCCTATAATTACAGAAGAAATCGATGTCGTTATTACAAAAATTAGAAACTATTCGATGCCTCGGAGAAACACGCAATTTTCTGTGTTTCCGATAAGATGAAACAAATTTTTTTTAAATATTCGTTAGCTTATGGTTACAAACAATTACGTGGAAAACGGTTCCGGTAGATAATTGAACGAACTTTTAAGGAATTTTAATAAACTGGTCGCGAGAACCTCTATTCAATTAAATAGGAAATCGATACGAATATCAGAAACTGTAACGGTATTCCCGAAATGAAGCTTAGGCGAAATGAAACCAAGATTGAACCGAATTCTCCAGACACGAATCCTTTTCATTGGAAAGTTCTATGCCCGTCATTTAACGAACACCATCATCCATTTTACGAGTGCATTTTAAATTTACGTTGCGTTCAACCCTTGCGAGTATCTCAGAAATAGTTGTACGAAGTTGATCGTAATTAAAAATTATCTTAAAATAATATTTCACCCAGTTTTGTTAAATTAAGCTATTTATGTTCAAAAGCCAATAGCGTATATTCGTGTCAATATCGCGTAGCAACATTAAATACCGATGCTACAGCGAAATTCAGATATTTAAAGGTATTCGGAATTTCCTAAAAAATATATAATTACTCAATGTTGCGAAATAAATGCAATCGATATTTCGAAACGTTACCGTTTTACTATCAATTCTTAAGTCTATTCAAGGGAAATATTCATTGTTTAAACATCGCGAGAGACCCGAGGCGAAAATAACATTGGGGTAAATTCAGAATCTATAACCAAATAGCCGTTATCGTAAATATCGAATATATTACGTGAAATTATCGCTGATCAATTGAATTCGAATCGGTGTACGGATTAAAATTTTTATAATAAATCTAACAGTTCGTATGCTCGTACAGTATCCTAGTCAACGGCGAAATGATTTTTGACTACGAAGCTTCACGCTAATCATTAATTTACTTGTATTTCGCGATGCACGGACCGATAGATATGGTGAATAACGTTAACATCGCTTACCTCGATAATCACCGCATACACGCCGCACCACTGTATAGCGGTGAATCCGGTTTATAGGAAATCACGACGTTACCGTATCGCGTAATCAAGTGATATTCCGATTCGAATCTCTCACCGTTCCTCCTCACCTCTGACACAGCGTCACGAAGATCGTTGCATGTACTTCCGAAGATCGATCGGGAAACGGTGGGCGATAGTAAATTCGCTATTTAGTAAGTTCTCGACCAATGAATATTCTGTCATGTCACGATATAATGAAATATACGGGGGAACGTGCCACCCCTCCCCCGGTCCCCAATCCCCTAGTTGCCCGCCATCTCCATTATTGTTAGCTGGGCGTTCTGTTTCTATCGTGGCCGTTGCTGAATCTCTCCTAATACCAACACGCTATTCCGTAGCCATTCTATGGGTCTCGATTCACGCAATTATTTGCGGGACACGGCTCTGTGCCGCGTACGCGAGCCGGGACACGAATCCGTAAAGTACCTATTTACCGTGGTCACAGATTGCATTAAAGCTATTATACTCGACAACGATATTCTATTTCGGTTCTTCGATTGTTACCAAGGATACAGAGACACCGACGTAAATAACGAGTCTAATTCCCGTGCATCGTCGATGCATCCTCGAATATCGGCGGGGGTACCATTTCATGGATTTCGTCTGAGAAAAATTGCGCTGCTCGGAGAAGAAAAGTATCGGCGAACTTCGGGCAAAGAAAAGCTGATATTCCGGCATAAAGAGCTCTTATTGCCATTCGGTGATGACAATGGCAATAACGATATCCCTTTTGATACGAGGCGCGACGTCGCGTCGCGCAATGGGACCAAAACGACAAATTTTCAATTTAGTTAAAAATTGATACTCCTAATATTATAATTATTTCGTATTTTGTTACTATTTCGGTAGAATCGATTTCCAAAGAAAATGAAAGTTTCTCGTGTCAGCAAAATTACAAATTTGCGTGTCGAGTTGAGGGTACGTGTCTGCCAATGCCCGGTAATTCGACGTAACGAGCGGATTTTTACCGCGTACGCAAAAAAGGGCCGTGAAAACAGCAATTTCAGCCGCAATTTCCGCAACAACGACGAGTATATCCGCGCCCTGTTCAGCCGGTACGCGCCACCGGTCGCTGTCGCTCGGCGGAGAGCATCTCCCAACTCGGAAACAACAAATTGCTTCGTCTAACATAACAAACAGTCCGCGGAATGGTTTGCGATCGGCATCGACGAAAAATTATCACTCGAAAGCCGCGGACCCTTCGAACGCGGAAACGCGTTAAACTGTTGGTCACCGGAACATCGCACAGTGGGACAAGTGCCCATTCTAGGTGGAAAAAAAAAATTAAAAATCGTTTCCCGTTATTTATAGCACTTCCAAATATTATTTTAAAATTTGGAACTTTGTTTTATAGCGATTTGAAAAGAAAAAAATAAATTACAGAAGATGGGTAATGAAAAAAATAGTAAAAGTTGATTTGTAAAAACAATTTTATCCGAGTCTGTCTTGAAAATGTAAAAAATTCGTCTTACAGATTCGAACTACGGATCCTAGACGCTTGCGTTGTTCTTGGCTATTGGCAAATCGGCACCGAACAACGGTATCGATAGTCGCACCTCGAATTTGTTACCGTATATCAATTTACGATGAGTGCCGAAACGAATAATCCCGCCCGTTGCGATGTTCGTGCTGTTTTCCGATTTTTGCTAACAGAGGCAATACCGCTGCTGAAAATTACGGACAGCTGAAAAAACAAATATTCCGATAACGCTTACTTAGCCGCGCTGTTCAAAACAGAAGACGCGGGTTACCGTCCAGTGGGACTGTGATTTTGCATGCCATCTTTTTCACCGAGAGCGTATACGGTACACGTACACGTATATCGAAACATACGGTACGTAGGTAAATCGCGCGTCTGTCCATCGTCGCGGTGCCCCCGTTCCACGTCACCGACGGCCATTTGTCGTTCGAGAGAGGACTTTGAACGAGCGATTCGTTTAACATCGAGTCAACAGCAGATACAACCAGAATCGATCGACCTGTAATGGTCGATCGGAATCCAATGCCACGTATCCCCGCATTAGTTTTTTTGTTTTTTTGTTTCTAACGAAGGTTGAACGATCTCGTCGCGCCAGTGAACAGGGTGGGTGGTAGGTGGTACGGGCGAAGGTTGAAGGGGAACAACGTTCGCTCGTTTATTTTTTCGATTTCTATGGGTAAACGCGCCGCGCGAACAATAGACATCGTTACGCAAAGTGTATCGAAAATCGCAACACGATCCAGGAACAGCTCTTCCCGGGGAAGTAGAAGGTTCGACGAAGTAACTGCAAGCGATTTCAATTAGCCGCCAGTTCTGTTCCAGATTGTTTTGTCGAGCGGGGGTCGCCCCGTCGATCGAAGAGCGGAGACGGGGACCGTCGTGAACCGATTCGGGTTTCACAGTCAGCGCCCCAACCTGGTCGCGCAATCGCAACGTTCGTTAGCCGAGATAACCAATTCTTTCCGATTTCGCGGCCAGATTTTATTAAAAAGCTGTTGCGAGAGCTCGATTATGTCGGCGGATTTCAATATCCGGCCATGTTTTGTTAATCGACGCTGCGTCGCCTCGAATGTAACGCGCTCTGCCGTGGATACATCCGTTCGCTACCGAACTTGTAAATTATTAATCGCGTACACATATATTATAGTACAATTGGCGGTACACCTTTCGATCGAAACTCGATAAATCGACGAAACATAAAAAATAGTAGGTACATTTTTACAAACGTTAGAGACATTTGAATATGTGGCACGTTTTTAGGGGACTAGAAATGAAAAAACGGACTAAAATGAACGACGGATTACATATCGAGAACAGAGGCTTCGAAAGAGGCTCTACAATGACTATCGGTTTATTTTTTGTACTATTTTTTCCTCCACGAGATTATTGCCGTTTATCGACTGTTACGTTCTGCGAAAACGACGATAGAAAGTGTACGCGTTCGCAGCAGATTTTTTTGTGTTAGCATTAGATTCGATTACGCGCTAAACCAGTCGTCTCGCTGCGAAGAGATTTCCGGGGAAACTTTCGATTTACATACAACTCTGGTAAATCTTATTATCGGCGGAACGAACGGCGACGAAATGGTGCCTCTTTCTTCCCCGACGTCGAGAAGAGGGCGAAGAAACTGAGACCCTTTGGCAGAACTTATGAATAACGAGGCAGTCGCTCGTTTCAATAAACGCTTACCTCGTCGCCACGCCGCGCCGCACCGGCAGTTTTTTAGTCTCCAAAAAGGCGGGAAACTTTGTTCTTACCGTAAACGCGATAGACCTCGGAAGCACCGGACTCCGCTTCGCGTTTTCTCGTCAATTTTATTGTCCAGGCCATTTTCGACATTAAAAAGACATTACGCGCCTTTTACGGTCTAATTGGGTTCGACGCAGCGAACGGTCGTCGCATAATTTCGTTCCGCATCTTCGTTGCGATGCAAACGATCGTTTCATCTATCGCGTATGTTCGGAATATAATCTATGCTATCGCGAAACTGTTCAACGGTTTCCGGTCTTGCGTCGAGCCAGACTCTATTTTACGCGGCGTTCTCGAAAAATCTTTGTCAAGGTTGACGGAGCTTGGTTCCAAAACCCCCGACCATACCGAATCGGTCTGTACCGGAACGAGGGGGAGGGTGGATGGGGGCGAAGAGCAGCGACACCAATTCTTTGTTTTCTACATGGTAGTGGATACGTAGGACGCAGGTACTTCCTGCGGAGCAGTTTCCTTTCAGGCCGATACGCGTATCGCGTTTACGCGGCGGGAACTCCGGTACAGAAAGGGCTGTTTGAAATAACAGCCGGCTACCGGAAGGATATTCGAAACAGTCCCGACTCCAATCACAAACGCGAACGAAGAGAAAACTGTAGGGAAAAATACGCGGGCGCGTTGCAACCGTGACGGGAAAGTTTCGCGGGTAGGCAAATCGCTGGGATGGGCATCGAGTTCCCTGGGAGAAGTGGCTTTTTTGCGATGCGGGTAATATTTTAGCATGCTATTCCCCTTCGTAGTTTCTGCAGAAACTTTCTGTCATAGCCCGGCGAGGACTTGCACCGTGCTCGAGGTCGCGGTTCTCGAGGATTCGCGAATTTTCTCGCGGGCCCACCGTAACCGACTCCGGCAAAACGCCAGGACGAATTCCTCCTTTGTTTTTACCGACGAAATCAATCCTCGTGGCACCAACTGTAAGTTATTTTTTCGAGACAGGATCGTTATTTAAGGAAGAAGTAGAAACGGCTGAAAGGCTGGCAACGAATCTCCCGACGCTCACTTAAAGACTCGTATCGAAGATGGGTAATTTGATATGCGCGCCAACGTTGGTTTCAAATGATTTTCTTAACGATTCATTCCTAGAAACACCGAGGATCGATCGTGAAAACATCAATTTTATCACGCCAACTACCATCGTTCGAGAATGTCGGACAAATATAGAAAAGACAGACGAGAGAGTTTCACAGCGATCAAGCAAATGTTTCTTTAAACACTGAAAGTTCAACGCTCGCATAAACGCGGTTCTAATTTAATGCGAGAGCATTCCGATCGACGTTAAATGGACTGTGTGTGCTTTCAAACATCAGAACCGTTTCCGATATCAAAAGTAATGCGATTCGCGTAGAAATTACGCGTTTCTGGCCTTTTTCGATAATTAGTTGTCGAATAGCGAGATTCGTGTTTTCACATTCTACCAATTTATCTATGTAAAACCAAATTGGGTTTAACGTTTCTGAGACTTTTTGAAAGGTTCGCGGAGTTTTCAATTCGAATAAAATAATCCTTCCTGCGAAATAACATTTTACATGGGAAATTTCCAGTTTTTACTGGCGAGCCGGGCAAGCTGCGCAAATAAAATGTTTCATGAAAGCCTGCGTCAAAGATCCCGCACTGCAATTTACCATAAATTGTACCGGAAACACACACATTTCGCGAACTGTTCCTTTGTTTTTGAGTTTCCGACGTCATCTTAATTCTTCACCGCGCGTTCTCAGTTTATAACGTACACGCGCGCGCGCGCACTATTGCCTCGAGCACGAACCGCAAGGGCGAGAAGAAAGAGATCCACTGACAACAGAGTGCAAAAAATGAAGATTAAAGTTGATAGCCAGCTATCGCGAAATGCTAGAATTGTGCCAGAAATTTCAGGATGCGAGGTACTCGTTTTTTTGTTTGTTTGGTTACGAGTATACTTTTTGCCTTATGAACAGAATTTTCACGGAACAAAATGTTTTCCGGAACTGTATGTTTCTGCAGGGTAGTATTGCGATCACCGATACGAATTTCATCGACTCTGTTTTATCGCCGGGAATTCGTCGAAATTATTAGTTTAGCCGGATGGAAAAATTTGTCGACAGCGAGACCGATCGGATTAACGGTATCAATAATTAATAACATCGTGCAGATCTGAAAAATATTGTCTTCGAGGATGCGTTAGCGAAAGAGGTAAATCAATCGCGCGCGAACCGTTCCTCCGCTTTTTCGCTCCGTACTTTCCCTGCGTAGCCGTCACAATCCCCACCGCGAGTTTCAGAACATCTAACAACTCTAACAACTGGTGGGACTCGCGAGTACGCAACGAACGAGGATACCGAGGATACCGAGCAATAAACGAGGTTCTAACGAGCGAGGTTCTACCGTAATCATAACCGAATGCGAAAATAAATCGGCAAATTTAAAGTTTACGTTCGACCTAAATCCGCGGTTTTCATCGAAGTCGCAATTTTCAGTTTCGCTGGGCAGCGTTTCAAACGATTCGGCGAAAATGTCATGCCTATCGCTTATTCAGAAATGCTTCCACTTCGCAGTTGCTAACAAATCGCCGTGCCGATTATACGTTTCGTTCCAGCCTCGTACGCTTCCGAAGTTCGCGCGCGGTTAAATATTTCAACGAGAACGCCTGGCAAAAAGGAGAAAAAAAAACAAGAGGGACGAGATGGGGGAGGGGAAGAAAAAGGGAAACACGTCCACCGAAGAAGTTCAAGTAACGTCGGAGTAGAAGGTAACCGAGACGAAGAGGAAAACAAGTGGAAAAAGTTTCAGCGCCGGACCGATGAACGGGAAATATGTCACGGTCGGAACTTGTCGCGGGTAGTGGAAAATCAATCAACGACGTCCGGCGACCCTTGTGTGTGATTTTCTGGTCCGGAAACGAGTTCGGCATACAGTGTTTCGCCGACTTTCCGCTACATACTCTGAAATATACAACCGCGTATCGTGCGCGGAATGTCTTGAATCTCGATACGCGCAGAGTACATACCTCGAGACTTATGTTTTAAGTTGACGCGCCTCGTACCGACCGCAAAACTAAAACAAAACAGTTTCGCACGCTTTGTATCGAAAAAGCTATCATCCAACGCTCGAATTCTACCATTCGTATTCGTACATCAATGACGGACACGGACACAGAAATTCACATCCGCTTAGCAGAAAATATTACAGATATGCTCCGCTTCGAAATGAAATTCTCGAAACTTTACGCGTAGCTTCGCAACGAAATAAGCGACGCCTTTGAAACGTTCGCTAAAAATTCGAGCTTCTTATTACGTGGCCAGAGTCACGGTGAACGTGTTCCGTGCGGCACGCCCTTGCGCAAAGATCTTAGCACTGTCGTTCAACGTACCTATTATTTTCACGAAAGAAATATTATATTTGCTAAAGCTCTTCAATTCGGATGAATATTATTTCCGTCGATAAATAGCGATAAGCGATCGAACTTGGGGTATCGAAGGACAGATTATTTCTCGATCGACCGACGAAATTTTTTGAAAGTACGTATCGTTACCCGAACATTTTTTGAAGCGTCCCGGTCCGACACGGAATCGATAACTGTGGGAAAAGCCATCGTACAAGTTTCCATCGAGCGTACATTCCAGTTGGCATTTCGTTCGCGACAATCGAACAAAGAAACCCACGATGATACTCGCGGTCGGAGGATACGCAGGTGCAGGACGCGCGTGTTCCAGGGATCCGGTGATAAAACAGTGGGTATTATCTCTTCGTTCCCGTTGCTAACGATAATTATTTGTAACGGGCTTAAACACAAACACGGGACAGGCTGCGAAAATAGCGTCGCGTCGCGCGTCGCTCGTAGCGGAACACGTAAATCCGACCTCGTTCAGAGTTTCCATTACGTTATATTAGTCCGTCGGGCGAGAATAACTCGAGTTAACGCGCCAATACGGTGTACGGCGACACAGGGAGTCTTTATCCGAGCAAAAATCGCACGTTCGCGCGCGTATTTGATACGTTTTTGCCCTGCAATCCCGGCCGGATTTGCGAAACTCCCCGCACAAGTACAAACCGCGGCGGGTAACGTCACGCATCCGCGTACAATTAACTAAATTCATAATACTTGCCAACCGTACGTCGATCGATTCCATTTTATTCGATTCGTAAATGTTTCGGCTTATGTTTCGACACGGAACAACGGAGCGATGCCTCTTGGCAGCCGGTGATTCCATTATGTGTAAATTTCTATCGACGCGTACGCGCTCGATAAAGAAAACTATGGATCGTATTTCATTAAATATTGAACTCGATTCTCCAATCGATTCCCAATAGAAAAATAAAAGATGAAATTCCGCAGCCACTTGTTCGCATTAAATCGAATACGCCCAATACAAGACTTTTTTTTATCAAGGAGCACTCAAATACCGTGCACACTCTGTCGTTGATTTATAAATTGAGTGGCCCTCGTTCAAAGGAATTTAGGGTCGTACCTGTCTACGTCGAAATTGCTCTCTAAATAAATACACGAGAAATCGCTTAAACTAAAAAATATTTTATTCGAACAATAGATGCAAAAACCAGTCTCGCGGAACATAATATTTGGTAAGCAAATAGAACTGAATATTTTCATTTTAACCGATCATATGTAAAAATAACCATCGCGACGTCGCAGTATTGAAAACGTACGCGTAAATATCATTGCCACGTCATATGGACGTGTGTCCCGTTACGTTGTTTATAGCTCCCTTTCGATTATGTTTGTGATCGTTGCACACCGGATTTTATGCATTTATAACAAAAATGAGTATCCGGTAGAGGTGTACCGGAACCCGGGAATTCCCGAGTCCCGATGGCGGGAACGGGATGGGAAGACTCGTGTCGTGTCGTGTCGTGTCGTGTCGGGACGGGATCCCCAAAATCGACAACTCGTCGCGTGGCCATCGAGACCCGCTTTTATATCGAGAAAATCAAAAGATGCCGCTTATCGCTACGGCGCCGCTTTGCGATACCGCGCCGCGGCGGTTCGATCCGTCATCGCGGCAACGCGCCTTGATCGGCAACATAAACACACGCGAACACATTGTCAGCGAAAAACCCTTACACTTTTAATATTGTTTTTTAGTCTCTATCTATGCTACAAGAGTCTTCTATATAATTTCGAATTTTCGCGATTCCTGCCCTTACAGAGACAGTGTCGTTCCAATCGATAAAACTTACGCAATAACATTTATACCATCGTAACGCGTGACCTTAAATTGCACGCGAAGCTTCATAAAAACGAAATGCGCCTTCGGAAGAAAGGGGATTAAGTATTTACCTGCGGAACTGCTACGCTCTGGAGATTTTAAACCTCCGCGGGCTATATCGAACACCCCCAATCTCACCTTGCATACAGTTTTACGAGGGTAATCGATTTGCGCATGGTTTCCCACCAAGATTCTTCGTGTACTTTTACGGTGGACGGAAGTTTAACGATGCTGTCTGCTGCGTCCCTCGTAAACGAGTCACAATATTACTTACCATGTTGCGATCAATATTCTTAATACTCTGTGCGGATCGCAATCGGATCGGTCCTTTGATTATTAACGCGTTGGCCAGGCGTTTGTAAATATGTATGCGCGAAGATACATGTCCGATGCAAAGTGAAACATTATTAACGGAAGGTATGCGTTTAGACAGACGAAGGGAAATTTATTAGGTTATTGTTAGAGTTTTCGATGACTATGCTATATCAAAAAGAACCAACAAATCTTCTTTGTTAGCGGGATCGCTTGTTGGTTCGTGACTGAAAGTATGTAATATGTATGAAGCGTGTACGAGTGTGACGATTACGGCTGTGGATGGAACTGGCGCGCGTTGTTCTGGTATTCGTGGACAATAACCGTTTAATGATAAACGTGAAATTTGTTTGCGCGTGTCGAGCGAATGTCCAAGGAGCCCAGTTTACGACTATATGATCCTACGTGGGTGGGTTCGAGGTGCCGACTGGCAGTTACGATTTTCGACTACCTGCGTTGAGTCGCAACAGTACGTGCTCACCCCGTCAGAACTGTTTTCAAGCATGAACGCTTGCGGTGCGGGGCATGAAGCGGGACCGAGTATGCGTAGGGGGACAGAGAGAGAGAGAGAGAGAGAGAGAGAGAGAGAGAGAGAGAAGCGATGGCCATTTCTCAAGCAATACGGTTACATTCGAAATTAACACGACCGACCGACACGCTTGCCCGTTCGTGGTTTACACCGTTTAATGGCGAATATGCATAGCCTTTGGGGAATGACATTTGATGCTTCCCGGTCTTTCTAGAGAGTCGCTTTAGCAAAAGCCCGGCCAGATGGTCGAATTTCAAATGTCGCCGCCTTTCATACGTTCTTCGACGAGCCTCGAGTTTCCTGTCGACTGGATGCAAAGGACACCAAACACACACACGCATACGAAATTTCATGTTTAAGATAACATTACAGGCTTGCGGTCAAGCGCTTCCTGTCGTTGCCGGGTAAAATATTTTCCTGTCGGAGCTGAGAAAAAATACTTCAAATACTATTGTAAATAATCGTTGTGCTGAAATTCAAAGAGAATACTATCTTAAATAAACAGTGAAATTTTTCTGAAATAAAATTCTTTCGTTTTGATAATATAAAACATAAAATAGAATATTTTGTCGAGGAACGCAGAATCGAAACTCTTCCGACGTGTTTCCGACCCGGAAAACGGAAGTTTCGAATAAACCTTTTGCATTTAAGCGTCCAACAGAAGATTCTATACCTTCAAAGAAACCGAGAAACAGATATCGTTGCCGTTAAACGTATGTTAGCAGTTTGAGCCAAAGGTACGATAAAATGGCAGAAGGGTTCCAGTTCGCCGAGCACCTTTGTATACCAATTGATTCGATAATTCCGGCAGGGAAATGGGAATGATTCTCCCAGAAGGACTTGGGGCTCGGTTGCGCCCTGTCCCGATATACTGATTTTACTCGAACTTTTTTCAAACGCAGCAGCGAACAAAATTTATTGCTCGGACGTCGCTGTCCGTTTAGGAACTTTACAAAACCGTTTGATCGCAATTTATTACAAGGCCGTGCGTTCTCAATTACTCTCAATTGAATTGCAATCGAGACGCAAACAAACGCTTTGTCTCGCAGAAATGATAACATCAATCGTTTCGCAGCTCCGGCAAAATTAGTCTATGGAAATGTACGAACAACGGGGACAGGAATCGCGTGTTCCATTCTTACAGTCGCCATCGTATCGCGCCCGAATTATATCAACCATTAATTATTTATTTATTTTAACGACAGCATAATTTATTTTCGCGACGAGTTAACGTGCCGATAATCGTATTCCGATTTAACATTGTCCCGTTGTTCCCACCGCGTGCTACTCGTATAAAAATAATTCCATGCTTCTCCGGACTGCATTCTTGACCGTAAAATGTTGAACGCGTCCGCAAACTTTGCGACGAAACGTAGCAAAATTTGAACGATCGCTCGAATAAAATATAAATTCTGAAGGAAGAGAGAGAGAGAAGAATGTGGAAGCGTTTTGTATCGATTACGCGCAGAGACGAGTAACGGGGTATCGTGTTCATCGAAATTGATTTCTAAACTTTTGTCGGCGAGCGTAATTACCTTCTAACGATTCAAGATTAATGTACGAAAGTTATTAAACATCGAGAGGTTAATTGCATTCAAAGTTGGCGGTCCTGGCCAAGGATTTACCCCACAATGGAAAATCGGCGGGACTCGCGAGCAAGTTGGGAGCCCCAGAGTCTTAAAGTCCGCCGACTGTTCCGCAAACTTCATTTCGCGTCGCGTGGGACAAAGTATGTGGAATCGTAGAATGCGAGTCACGATATTCCTTCCGGATTCGACGACAGTTCCGTTTGGCATGTCCACGGGCGGCAGTCCGTTCGATGAACGGAAAAAGAAAGAACTTTCCACTATATCTTATTGCCTCGCACCTGTCCCGCGAAAGCTTATGGAACTTTAACTGAAAATAAGAACTAGGCAAGACACCTGCAACATTTTATATCCGGCGTCGATACTTCCCGGATTCTCGCATGTTCCGATACCCGAAGTATCGTTTCTCTTTCCGAATTAGGGGAAAGATGTTGGAACCCTCGAGGGGATACGTTATCGTGTAAGTTTCAAATTATTCGTCGAATTAAACCTTTTTTTCTTCTGTCAGTGTTTTTTTTTTCGTCGCGCTCCTCCGCTCCTCGGTCAAAAATCAAAAGACAACACCTTGGAATAAAAATATTTTTGTTTGTTAAGCGAAAAAATTAGATTCTTTTACGTTCTAAATATTTACTTTGCGCTTTTCGTAATTAATCTTTACATTCGTTGTAAACATTTCTTTGGAAATGCATGCGTAAGTAGCTCGTGTGGCTTGTACGTTACAACGTGAAACGGATCTCCCGTATCGCGTACGGATGCGCGTAGAGGAAAACATGTTGTAACTTGAATGCAGTAATTAAATTACCTCCGCGACTTGATATGCTAGGCAAGTAGAGTCGTATATGCAAAATTACGTTGTTCGTTTCATCCTCGAGGCTCGCAAATTATATTATAAAAGTATGAACGAAGGGGAAACGAGAGGTTCTAAATAATTTATATTCTTGAAGTCGAGCCTCTTCTATTGTACATACGCGTGTACGAATAATTATTAGATCGTCCCATGATCGATCTTCGTAATTAGTCTTTTGTATACGGTATACGTATAGTGTACACGGATACATGGATGTCTCATCTGATTTCGACATTTGGTTTGCAACAGCAACCGACGTTTTTGACGTCCGCGGACGTATCGCGGGACACACACCGGAATTACCATTCGTACAATATCGAATTATTTTCCCACGCGGCGCGATCGCATTTACTTAAGCGTCACGTAATTCCTCCCGTAGCGTACACGGAAATGTTCTTGTCGGTATCGCTCCGCGCACACGTTTCCGCGCGCAACCCTGAACGTTTCCCTTGAAAACGGAAAATCCGCGTAGTCCCACGAGTTGGCGGGAGAAGCCGTAAGAGCCCCGAGGTCGGAGAAACCGTTCCGCAAACTTCGTTTCGCCTCGCGGGGGTAGAGAATGTCGCGAAAAGTGTGCAAGATCGGCGAATCCGAGTCACGATATTCCCGGCGGTATCGCGGCGGGTCCTGGTTAGGTATGCCTGCGCTTTCGCGATGAGGAAAATAAGGTTTCGGTTGATTCTTTTCGCATTCGAATTCGAGCCAGACGCGTAGTCGCCGTGTCGCGTGTCGGTATTCGTGTTCGCACGGTTATCGTCGACTTCTGTTTCCCACCGATACCTTGTTTGTCTACCAACGAAGGACAGGACTCCCAAGAATCGTGTCCGCTTCGAAATCGCACAATCTCTTTCACCGCGTCGCAAAAAGATAGCGCGTCATGCATTTTTTAAGTTTTCTAGCAAAAACTGGTCGAAACACATTTTCCGCGTTATCGCTATTTCTTGGCATGCCTGAACGTATAACGTACAACATGTTCGATATTGTCCAGAATATTCCAGAATATTCGCACAGAGCGTTACAAATAATTTACCGCGCATTACTTTTCGAAAATTAATATTTATTCGCGTTACGCGCGATGCCGTACGAGTTTCGGTGGTATCATTTGAAACGACCGAAATCTCTATTTTAAAGCGACGTTTTTCTCGTCCAATTTTTCGTTCTCCGTTCGAAGAAAAAGTAGCGAACAAGCTTCGCGTCGCTGTTAGTTTCTATTAGAACCGATCATTGTTCAAATAAAAACATGACTGCGGAAACCCCGAAAACGTTTGTTGCGGTGAATCGCCTGTCGTACACATTTTCCACGCTGGCCTTTCGGTCCAACCGCAAATGGTATGCTCGAAAGCTCTACCGGAAAGACGGTGTCGAGCGAATCCTTTTAAAATATTGGCGTATAATTACCGAAACAATCGATCACCTTCTTCAAAGTACACGATAATTAGCGTTTTATTATTAACTCCTCTTTATTACTTTGATCGCTTCCGCTACTACCGCAGCGCTATCGCAAATCCTCGCCGACAGTCATCTTCGCAACACCGTTCGGTTTATGCACCTTCGATCGTATTTCCGACGTTAACTCGTCCGTATTATGTAGAGCAACCTCGAATCGAGTGCAACATTAATATTAGCTCGAACTTGCGTTACTCTGATTTTCATTGAGTAGCTGCGCTTAACGGTGCGAATGTCATACAATAAGTTAAATCAGGTAGACCAGGTGTTCTGAAAATTAGGAACTTGTTACAAATTAATTCGGTAACGCGATGTGCCACGTAAACGTGATTATTAAGGTATTCGAAGCTTCAATTCTCTAGCTTCTTGCAGCAAGTTTGAAACGGTATCTACGAAGCGTAGATAACAATTGTTACGAGTTATCGGAATGAACATTCGCCTGCTGCACCGGTGCGAAATTCTCTATTCCATCGACGACATTGGTACAGGGGAAAAGTGGGATTACACTATACGAGAAAACAAACTCTGCAGAATATTATCCGCCGTGCGAACAGATTGCGATCTTTTGCTTTGCAACGTCGAATCGGATACATGGAACTACGGAACAAATTTACCAAATATCAATATTATTTCAGCTCGACTACGTACCGATGTAATATCGATAGGTATTTTACATTTCGGTCGAAGTCTCTGGTCTAAACTCAAGTTGTCAGTTTCGAACCCCAGTCTCCTACAACCCGTATCTTTTTACCCTTCTTCTTACCCTTCCCATATCTTTTTTTCTCGGAGGGTTTCTCAGGAGTTCTTTTCTCGATGCTGCCAAAGGTTCGTCTGTGTCCGCTCAATAAACGTCGAAGCCGTCTGCGGCGCGGTGAACCATTTTACGGTTGACAATGGCGCGCGGAGGCTCGCGACCGGGATTGTTAATCTTCGTTCGAACGACTGTAATTGAAAGTCAATTTTCGACGGGCACCGAGTAGGTCGCGACGAGGTTTTTCATGCCGTTGGCCCGCGCCGCGAACTGTTTTCACCGTCGAAAAGAGCACACGGCTTTTTTTCACCGCCGCCTCCTCTTTATCTCCATCGTCGAGTAACCGTTTTTGCAAAAGCGCCGGCGGAGCATCGCGATAACTGGAGAAATTATCCGGGGCCCGTGCGAGAGCAAAGCTTTCCGAACGGCGTGTTTCAGATTCAACGGTGGATAAAGTGTCCATTCATTCTCGCGAAACCTGCTCCCGGAAAATACACACAGCCGGGGAGCGAGCAAGAGAGAGAGAGAGAGAGAGAGAGATTGAGAGAGATTGAGAGAGAGAGAGAGAGAGAGAGAGAGAAGGGAAAAAAGATGGGCAAAGGAGGAAAAGGAGCCCAGGAGTGGAGGCACGACAAACATAGCCGCGATCGTCGAATAGCGATCCGTAGTTCCTTATCGGGGTGCGTTTCCTTTCGATATCTCGCAGAGAATATCTCGATCTAGCTAGTTCGCGCCGAGTCGTGCCAACGGAAGGGAGGCGAAACTGCGACGAATCCGTACGGCGTTTCCTGATTTTTATCGTCGGGCGCAATTTACGAGACAGAAAGAGAAAATGAGAAGGGGAAACGGGTAATTTCTATGGACGTACCTTTCGGACGTCTATACGTAAACGTCGGATAATCAAACGCTCCACCGGCACGGCTATCGAGGTTGAATGTACTTTAGGGACACCTTTCTGCTGAAATGGATTTGTCTTATCGATAACGCCGCGCGACGGTACGGCGAACCGAGATTTCGTAGGAATCGTCCGAGCGACGATAATTTTCCTGGGAAACTATCGGTCGATGGGCCGGAGCTAACTCACGCCGACATCGTCGATACAAAAGGAATTAAACTTACATGCAGAGACGAAAAGATAGGGCATCCTATTGATTTCTCAAGCATCTTATCGGTTTTTTAAGAATATTTTAAGAATTGTCCGTTACTTAAATTCCTCAAGATCTCCTGCCCCGAACAGACGCAAACGTTCATCGGTTCCCGATCGAATAACAAAAATAAGAATGGAATCGATCATGCAACGTGCACTGCGACGAATTAAAAAACTTTTTCTAGTTCTATAAATAGCCGTTTGCATCTGGCTAAACGGAAATAGAATGCTAACGAAGAAGGGATTAAACACGTTGGATATCGTCCATCGAATGCACAGTAGAGCCGCATACCCGATATAAATCGTTTATACCTTTTTCTCGGTTCAATTTCTCATTTGGCCGAGCATAGCATAAGCTGTTCCTTTGAAATATTATCGGCAAACATATATTCGTTCTGCGATTAGAAGAAAGATATTTCTCAGTAGAGCCTTTATGCGCCGCGGAACGTTCAATTGGACGTGTGGTTAATGAGTATGGAAATTCGTGCTGCTTCGCGAGCTGAATAACCAGCAGTGAACCGGTAACGCTTATACATATATATCGTGTGCATAGATATAATATAACAACCTGCATTGTCGACGCTGGCACGTTATAGCGAAAGAATTGCTATTGTTAAATATTATAACATGCGACAATAATTGCGCTTTCGAAAGCACGCAAGCCCATTCTATTAATTCAAAAAGCGAATGCCCGTGCGGACTGGAATAATAGTGTCTCCGTCTCTTTAATTCTCTACTCGTTAATTAAATTTTCATTATTTTTACAAGCATCCTGCCTATGCTTTACCGTTGTCAAATAATATTTCCTATCGATCTTTTCGATCAAACTTCTTATCCCGAAAGTTCGTCCGATCTTCGATCGAAGTATTCGACGCAAATTCATATTAGATTTTTAAAAAGGTAAATGGCATAGGTAAATAGGAGAAAGCTTGGGAAGATGCGAAACAATAATGAACGGATCAACATGTTTTTTTCTCTATGCTCGTGCTACGTAACGATATTAAGCGTGCGCATTGCGAAAGAAACTTTTTGAACAAACTAATGTAATTACGATGTTTTACTACAGCAAAACGCTGTTGTACGCTACCGAGTATAATTATCTACGATACAAGAGCAAGCAATTTCTGTAATTATAAAACACGATCAGTTAAAACGGTAACAATGACTGCGTAGAGAGAATTCTCTCAGCCTCGTCAAGTTTATCGTTACAGAATTTTGGATGCTTAAACAATTAAGCGGGTATGTAATTGGATGCAGAATGCAGACTATACTCGTAATTGCTGCGACAGGCATAGGCAGCGCGGCCGCCCGGCCGCCCGGTTTTAATTCTGTAGTCGGAAAAACAATGTACACGGATTAAAAGTGTTACGAAATCCACGCAGAAAACAACAGTAAATATTTAATATTTCAATTAATATTTTGATGCTCGCTGCATTTGTGTATTAAACATTAAACGAGGTGGTTATTTTATTAATTCCATTCTTTACGTAATAATTTTACGAGATATTTTAGAATCGGTATGTTACAAAATCGATATCGTTTAATAATAAACAAGCGAAGTATTCATCGAAATAATTATACGTTCGAGTGTCGTATCGAAATCGTTTCGTCGAATTTTCGATCGTCGCTAAACAGTGGAAGCAACCGGGAAAGCGAGACGAGGCTGGTGAAACAAAGTTTACACAAAGTTCAACTTCGACGTAAAAAGCTGGACGATGAATAATAAATTTCGGGAAATAACAACCGTGGAGCAAGATAATAGTTGTTAGAAACTTCGTGATTCATGACTAACGGATACGCGACATTTTCGTCGAACCGGTATTATTAAGCTGTTAATGATGCACGGAATATGAAAGTTTTGATACTGGTCGCGATGTGCGTGTAACCGGCGCATGCACACTGCACACTGGTTAACACCGCATAGGATGTGCATCTTTGAACGACTTTATCGGTTCGGCGCCGTAGAAGCTGACGCCGCGCCGCGCCGCGCCGTGCCGCGCCGCGCCGTACTGCCGCCGCGCCGCGGAGTGTCTAGAAAGAGTGAGAAGGGCAACCCCTTGATACTACCTCGAAACACTCGTTAATCTCTGGCCCAGAAACAGGGACGAGGAAAAAGAAAAAAGAAGGAAAAGAAAACCGTAAGCTCTCGCAAGAAATCCTCCAGGAGACCTTTGTACCTCTCCCCGTACGTATACGATACGACAGCAAATAGATACACTCGTAACAACGGCCGAACGCGACCCGATCGTTTCCCCCAAATTCCACGGGAGATTCGGGTCTAGATCTTTGAGAAAAAAATTCAATTTTCTTTTTCCGTTACGTATTTTCATATTTCTTTGATAGACGAAGAATATGTAGTTGGAAGGGAACTTTGAAAATATTACCGAAGAATCGCCGAAGTTACGGATTTTCAAAAAGAACGTTTTGTAAATCTGTGTCGACGATACAGACTCTGAAAATTTCATAAAAATCGGTTTGCTTTCTACGGAAGAAATAATTCGTTAAAACGATCTATTATCAAATTGCTCGGCCGAGCAAAGAGCTTCGAAGCACATTCGTTTTCTTCCGCGTATACGTATCGAAGATCTACGGTTGAACACGATCTGGTTCCCTCGTGCAATTTAACATTCCACGCGGTGCGCACCGAAACTCGATGAATTCAGACAAACACCGATGTAACAGCCTCGGTTTCACAAGCGAAGACCCGCAAACCTACGTTTTCATTTGCTTCTGGGAGAACGATGAAGAATAACGCGTGCCGGTTGCCGAGGAAGCGATGAAATATCAGCACGCGGCATCGTGTCCGCGCGTCGAGAAACCGCATATTCACCGGGGACCCACCAATTGTCATCTTCGTAGGCTGCGAGCTTGGAAAAAGGTTTTGCGTAGAAGAAAAAAGAAAAGTATCGACCAGTTGTTGCACGAGTAAAATGGAAAAAACTAGTTTGAGGGAGGAGGTATAATTAGCGCTTTCGCGAAAACAGCCCTCGGATACTTGCCCGGGTAAGTGTTCAACCTCCACAAAACCCTCCACTTTACCTAATTGCGTCCTTAAATCATCAAGCCATTACGCAATTGCCATCTCTTACGGTCGGAAGATCAATGCCCCTGCGTATACGTAAGAAACAGCGGCGGCTCATAACCGGGATAACGAATCCCATCGTTCCGTAAGTTTATTCGAAATTGTCTCTTGTCTGCCGTCCGGTAAACTCGTTGTTAGGCGTCTATTGTAAACGACCGAGCACCCACGTCCATCCTCCTGACCGGGCCTGACCCTCCCTCCTCCCTCCTCCCTCCTCCTGACACCCCCTATTCACGTACACCCTCCCTCGGTTCCCACCCTCACCCCCTCTCGCTCGAACGAACTGTGCAAACTTTCGCGTTTCCTTGGAAGAGGTAGACATAGGGGACACACAATCTTCTCGGACTGTAAACACGGCCACAAGCTGCTGGTTCCGCTGCTGGTAAATAGGTTCTTCGAGCGCATAATATCACCTGGAAAGTCGATCGAGTTACGACGTTGAAGCGATACCCACCGTCGGATCGAGAAGTTCGGCAAATTTCACCGGTATTGCGTGTATCGGGACTAAATAGGAACTTGGGAGATTCAATTGAACCGTTGGACAAACACGATTGCGCTACGGGCGGGCCTGCGGAGCGAAAGAGGATCGAGGAATTTTATCGCGTGACAGGTAACCCGGTACGTTACACCTAGATCTCGGGATAGATCGTGCGCGATACGACCAACCAGGAACAAGAAAAAAATGTTTCGATGGAAATTCTTCGCGCAAGAAACATCGATAAAATGCGAGTCCAGCGATACGGATATTTACCTGCGATTTCGATGGTTTCGCGAAGCCGCGCGAACGAATACAGAGCGACCTGTCTGGTCCATTGATGTCGCATCGAATCCTCGGACAGCGGAGCTTTGTCGCAACAATGAAATTGATGTTGCATCGTTGTTGCATCGACCTTTAGAAACCCGAAATTTTTCCATATCCCAGAAAATGCTAGCGAATTATTCTGGACGATACATTTCATAGACATATGCTTATCAAAAAAGCTAACAATAATTGCCAATCGAATCAACGAGTGCGGTGACGATTCTATTCGTTTTTGGTTCACTGGATCTCCTGCAGTGGAACGAATAGAAAGACGAGTTGAAACTGAGTAGGACATGGGGAAAAAGAAAATAATCGAAAGAGGAAATAATGAGATAGAGAGGGGGGGAATAGAGAGAGAGAGAGAGAGAGAGAGAGAGAGAGAGAGAGAGAGAGAGAACGATAGGAAAAGAAAGAGAGGAAAAGAGAGAGAGGGAAGTTGAAATAAAGCCGAACGGAGAAAGAGGAGAGGGTCGTTTGAAGCAGTTTTTTCCACATGTACGTAGGTACAGGGCAGCAACACGTCGCTCGTTGTGTGCTGGGAATACCGACCCTTACACGATTAATCACTGCCACGTAGCCCTGCTCCCCTCTGCAGAAAGAAACGAGAAAAGCTCGCGGGAAGAGAGAAGGAGCGAAGGAAAGGGGGGAACCGGGTGTACCGTATATATTTCGACTCGTATACCACTGACACTTCGGACAGGAGATGCTTTATTGCCGAGCGAGTGCGGTTCAGTCGCATTTTCGTACTGGACTAGCCGGATAAAGCGCAAACGTTTACCAGTCTACCGAGAAACATGAGCCGATGTTAAGGGCGGGACGTGAAACGATTAAGGTAGGCGAAACTTCTTGAAAACTTTGTACCTTCCGCCGACGAATATCTCCTCTAAACGGTTTACAGGAAAAAAGCATTTCAAACGATGTTCGAACGACCAATAATTCTACCGTTTCGAATGTATTTCGAATTCGAAAAAATTACAAGTCGATAACGTATTCGTTGTTCGAATATTTTTTGAAACGCTTTTCGCCCGTCGCTGCGCACAAAGTTCACGAATTTTTCGTCGGACGACAAGATTCGGATGATCGAGCACGCAGACGATTCAAATGCGACGGATTCGAAAATTTTCCTAGGCATTCTTTGATCGTTGCTTGTTCGGGAAACATCGGAACGCTCGCCACGTGAAATTCTTGTCGTTACCGAAAGGAAATGAAGTCTCCTCTTTGACGTAGCGTAACGGCGAGAAACAAGACAGGCTTTAAAAGCTTGCCGAAACAATTTTCGGGATGAGGCAGACGACGATAAATCGTAAGCGCTGCACGGTGGAACACCGTAGAAAGAAAACAGTCTTCCGAGCATTTGTTATTCCAGCATCGTGCGCCCGGTATATCTATAAAACTGCGTACATCGAGGGAGAATGCCACTTTGAAAACTGTTGTCGTGTTTTCCGTGGTACGCGACATTACAAAGTAATTCACATGTGTTCGACGCACGCTCGCTGCTTTCTACGAGTTTTATCGTTGCGAGCCAACTTTCGGTTCTATATTATTATTATCGGACTGCGGATTTGACGCGTTCACGGCAAAAACGAGCAAGTGAAATTTTGTTGGAAGCGTTGAAAAGAGAATAAAGTTCTTTATTCGGCTCCTGTTTCTTGCAATCGACAGAGACAATTTTTCTTTCGCATAGACGTCCGTAGCATTACGATTGCAATAGAATACGATGTTAAAATCTATTTTTTCGAGTACTCGGAATCGTATTTATTTTCATTTTATTCATCGTATTTCAATGTCAATAAATTATATATATTTCTATATTTTACAAATCCTTTTTATCATCGATCATCGTTAAAGGCAGCGATGTCCTATAATTCGGACGGCAAAGCATTGAAAAAATGAACGGACGTGTTATTTAGTAATCAAATAACCACTCCCGTTTTTGCTACAACCGCGCGGCTGATGCTGACAGCTCCAATCTGTTGCAACATACGAATTCTGGTAAAATTCCATTCAAATGAACGTGTAGAACTATTGATAACCGTGTTATTGTAATCCTAGCACGAACCACGAGTGAAAAGAAAAAAGGAATCCGCCGTTCCGTTCCGTTCCCGGTGTGCGTAGTTAGAATTTGGAATTAACAACGAGATACAGTTTAACGATATCGTTCCGGCGAGCAGAAGGAATCGTGCAACGAAAAAGTTGGCGTAAAAACGAACGAACATTCGCTCGATGATATTCTCGATAATATTCAGCAAACAAACGTTAAAACACGCCGATGTTTTCGAACAGCGCGAGCGCTCTCGCGAACGGCAGACTCGGTGGAAACTTGCGCAGAAAACATGATAAAAAATTTGATAAGACGACGCGAAATGTTTTGCGAAACGCGGCAGCGGGAACTCGTGTTTCCGAACAATTAGAACCGAACCGCGTACTTTCGGAAAACACGTTTTTAGTTCCGTTTCGTACAACGAGCGAGGTTCCACTGTATTCTTACCGTGCGTTGCGAGCACGTAACATACAATTTCGACGAATCTTGTGGCAATCGTCCTTGTTAGTTACACCGCGGCATAGCATCCGGCATAAAGGCCCCACTCTGTTTGGCGTAGACGAAAAACGAAACGGAGAAACGCGGAGAGGAAACGGGGGAGAAGGATGGACGGAGAAAAACGGCCGATGGAAAGAGAAAAATTGGACGGGTTGGCGAAGTGCGTAACGGTGCGTCAGCCAATATTTCTGGCGGGACGATCTTCCGCAGGTTTTTACGTATCCCGGGCTCTTTTTGCTCGAGACCGTAGCTGCTCCTCGATATTCCTCGATACGGCTGCGTGGGTGGAGCGCATAAGTTAAGTATCCGAGCTTGTCTGCACGGTGACGGTAACGCATACATTTTTCCCCGTCCGCGTAGGCTGCCGAAGTGTGCAGCTACTCTGCGCATACCATCATCGTTTCGCGATAAAACGGTGAAAGGGAGAAACGGTGAACGGTCTACGATAATTCGAACGACTTTATTTCCCCGGCGCGGAGTTCGCGAAAGGGCGACGCCGCTGTGGCTCGCAAAAGTCTATTCTCGAGCAGAAGAAGTTACTCTATTTTCGTCGAGGCGCGGTTCGGTTGTCCTATTAGAGTGCAATCGCGCGAATTCCGACGACACTCGGACACCCGGTGCCCGCGGATCCCGCGTAAATGAGGATGCAACGGCGGTTTTATGCACTCGAGGCGGAACGACGCGACGCGACGCGACGACGATACGGATAAACGATGCAGCGGCAACGAATGATGTCTCTGTAATATTTCAACGGGTCCCCGCGCTGCCTTTTGCTCGCCTCGCCCGTCCCCCTTTTTCTTCTAGGCACTTCCGGGGTCAAGATTCACGAGACACGAAAAAGGAAGAGGCGAAAAGCGAAATAAAGAAAGGCGACAAAGGCTGGGCAAAAGAATGGGCCAGGAAAAGATAAATTGGGATCACGGATGCGTTTTCGTAAAGGCAGTTGCCGCTGACCTGTCCGTGATGTTCTTAACGAATACGTGTGTGTGGGTGTGTGTGTGTGTGTGTGTGTGTGTGTGTGTGTGTGTGTGTGTGTGCGCGCGCGCGCGCGCATGTGTACGCGCACCCGGGTGGGCGTGCACGCGTACAAGGAAATTGTTCGTCAAATGTTTAAGGAGCGCGAGCGAATGTACGCGAAAACTTGTGCTCGATAGAAGAAACAAAGACTTTCGAAGATTATAGATGGTTTTACGATTACGACGCATCGTTCCAGACAACGTTGCTGCTGCTAAGCTTATCGTTCAGTCGTTGAATCGCGAAATGTTAGCGGAAACAAAGATTTCTACATCATAAGACGCGTTTGTGAAATTCATTTAAAATTTTCAAATGCAGATCGCGGCAATGTTTGTACAGAAGTTAAATGGATACATACCTAATTAAATTCTTTACGATTCGTTCTTAATTTTCAGAATTGTCGATACAACAAATTTATACTCTTGAGAATAATTATGAAATTTACCGTATATCTGAAATATCGATTGTACAATTGTAAAAGAAAAATTTCGCGATCGAGCAATCGATATCGTATAGCATCGATACAGCCGCGTAACTTGAATAATTGAAGATAATTTGTGAAATTTTTATACGAAGAACAATCACGAGCACGCGAATTAAAATCCAGAATTCTTGTGCAAAGGTGAAAGTTAATTAAGAAAGAAAAGCATTCCGGTAGTTTGAATCTTTTATTCCAGATAGACTTTAACGTTGTAAGCGTTACGGTAGGTTTTCCCGATAGTTCGTTTCGTTTTCGATTAATGCGCGCAACGAAAATTCACAGTAATTGTTTCGGAAAGCAAACGGACCATCGATAAGAGGACGCTTAGGAAATAATGAAACATCAGCGAACCGATAATCACGTTGTTCGTTCACGCTCGTTTTACCTCACATTATTAAACGTGCGCATTGCGAAAGGAACTTTTGGGTCGACCTAATATCGTAGACACCAGCTATAAGTTCGAACAAAACATTTCTGTACGCGTACCGTTGCCAGAGTACATAAAATGTTAGAGTGTTCGATCAGGCCAATGCACAGTATTCGACAGGAAGCAATTGGGGAGAGTAATTTATGTTCGAATCCGGTGAAACGTGATCGACGGTGACCGTGAGTTTAATCAAACCCGTCCAGTCATATTTTTGCACGCTTGTTTTTCGAGTCGTTCGATAAACTGGTATCGCATGGTTACAGCGTTAAAAACGATGGTATTCTATCGCTTACGGCAAAAGTGTTTTATGCAAAACAGCTAGCGGCGGTTGTTGAATTTCAAAGGTCGATCGATGCGCAGATATTTCTACCAACGATTAGTAGAAAAGGTAATTACCGATCGGACACGATAATCGATGCTCGTCGGATGCTCAACGATTCTTGTTCGTGCCAAGTAGAAGCGACAAGTAATCGCCACGCACGGCAATCGATGGTCAACTATATAAGCGCGAACGGCAAGCGACTATCGGACACGATAATCGGTTGCCATTGGAGCACCGATAATTCAAGTACACGTTAAGTAGAAATGGCATCCAATGGTCGGACAAGACAATCAACAACGAATAGGGAACTAAGCAGGTACGCGTTAAGTAGAAATGGCAACCAGCGACCAGACACGATAATCGATGGCCCCCGGGCGACGCGACGCAACGATTCGAGTGCGTGTTAAGTGAAAATGGCACCGATGACCAGACACGACAGCGGATAGCCAGCGAACTACGATTCTGGTACGTGTTAAGCAGAAATGGCAACCAGCGACCAGACACAATAGACAATAACTACCGTGGACATCGGGTCTAACCCGGTGCACGTTAAGTAGAAATGGCAACCAATGATCAGACCAGAAAGTCAACAACGAATAGGAAACTAACCAGGTTATCGCGACGCACGCTAAATGTTCAAATCGGATGAAAGATCCTGTATAGTTTTCTCTATCTACATTGGTAGCTTGTTAGTGTAGTATATATATATATATATATATATATATATATATATGTGTGTATATATATTGGCGACCCTGGCAGGACTCGTTTCCCCGCAAGAGGATTACCCGCGCGATACGCTAAATCGTACGCGCGAAAAAGCTCTCGCAATGGATTTCGATCACGGGGCACAGTGGTCACGATTATCATGCCCGGTTAGTTTATTCGTCTATAAATTTCACGGATCGTAAATCGCAAATAAATGTCATCGTTAAACGGACGACGACGACGACGGCGGCGGCGACAGCGACAGTGACAGGGACAACGACAACGACAACGACGAGAACGACGTCGAGATACAGTTCGTCGAGAGCCCGTTACTCGTCGCGCTCTTAGATTTCCTAACTGTTGACGGGGACGGGCGATGCAGCCCTACAACCACGGCGGTCGGAACTCGGAACCGTGTTGTCCAAGTGCCTTCGAGCGAGAGGTCAGCATATGTTGTTACGCAGTTCGACACCCTGGCGCCTACAGACAGGCCGAGCGATGTTAACCGGACACAAGAGGATCGAGCCGTGGACGAGAGATATCGCGGCCATAGACACACAGTCACGCGCGCACACGGACAGACAGACATCCGCACACGGTATGTTTGCGGTCTACCGCGTATACCGTTCAACGGGATGGTGGACAGAAGCAGAGGGCAGCGGTCCGTGCACGCGTTTCGAAATGTAAGGTCTCTGGCAAGAGGAGGCGCGGTTACGCGTTCGGGACTTGGGGTCTCTCGCCGATAGCTCTAACGCTACTGAACGATGATACGTAACAAACCTTATTCAACAAAAACTTTCGCCCGGCAAATTGAATCTAGAGGACTCGGGGCTATCTCGCTCCCGTTCTCCCATTCTCTCTCTTTCTCTCTCTCTCTTTCTCTCTTTCTCTCTCTCTCTCTCTCTCTCTCTCTCTCTCCGTTTTCTTCGTCTCGCCCCCGAAAGGAGGTGTGGAATAAGATCGCGGCGCGGCCCGTTGATCGTGTGCGTGCCGCGGGGGCGAGTGGCGATGCTCGAGTAACGAGAGAGCGCGACGAGGAGACCTAAACCCGACGAGCACGGCCGAGCGAGCGAGACGGACGATCTTTCGGCTGGTTCGGGCGAAGATTGGTGGTGGGGATCGAAGGGCGGTCTGCGCGTGCGCGGCTCGCGGCGGAACAGCTTCGCGCGGCGACGCTCAGTCTCGTCTGTCGCAATCCAGTGCAGATATACGTGCAATTATCCTGTCAACAGTGCTTAAAATCTCTTCTGGTGCTCGTGGCGTTTGCTCCGGCACGCGGTGATCGATAACGTTCTCCCGCGGATACCATCGCGATACACGAATCCCCGTCGATCGTACGTAGCTCGGTTTCGCGCGTCCTCGAAGCGCAGTCACCGCGAGAAAGAAATCCGCGCGACGCGCGATCGGGCCACGTGAAGGGAAAAATTAAACTCGCAACCCCTTTCTCTCTCCCGATCTCTTTCTCTCTGTCTTTCTACCCTCGGCTCTGCTCGCGGCTGCACGGCAATTCGAATCGCCGCGGTCGCCACCCTCTCCGCCAGCCAGCCAGCCAGCCAGCCAGCCAGCCAGTCAGCCAGCCAGTCAGCCAGCCAGCCAGCCAGCCAGCGGCAGCAATCAGTTGGCACCGTGCTCTCTATGGGGAGAGTTTGACGTTTCGTTCGACGTTGGTAACCCCGGTGCGGTGCGGTGACGCGACGTTCCGTTCCGTTCCGTTCCACCCACGTTCGAAGGAAAACACTCAAGGGATAAATACTGGTGCGGTTGGTTCGACGCGACGATGATCGTACCGTCGGATCGATGAGAATCGGTTACCCGAGCGTCGTCGTCGTCGTCGTCGTCGTCGATGTGTCGCCGAAGATTTCGAGTCTGTTCACGCAACTAGCAGGAGACACGATTGTCGTCGGAAGTGGTGTGATATTGTGCGACGGAAGGAACCCGTGACGAAAAAAGACTACAACAGACGCAACGCAACGATTTCCTGTTCAAGATGACTCGCCACCTGTGGCTAAGAGCAGCTCTCGCTTTCCTCGTGATATCAGGTAAGCTGTCGTCGTCGTCGTCGTCGTCGAGGAGGATCGTCTTGTTACGAGCGTGCGGCGGAACGCGTGGGTATACGCGGTCTATCGTCGACACGCGTGTCAACGCGTGGGAAGCGGTTAATCGCCAGTAATATGGCAAAGTGACAGCACCGCCGGATATCCCCGTCGCGTGCCGGATGAAATATCGCCACCGAACACACTGTCGTTCTCCATTTTCACTTTTTTCCTCCCTCCAACCCCCGGCAACGTTTTTCTTCGCCGCGTTGTCCGGCACCTCGCCAACAAGTCGTTGACGCGGATTCGGTCAGCTGCGGTAGCCCGGGAGAAAAAAATCGCTCGGCTCGGTACGCGCGGAGGATAAAGTGGCGGATATAAAGTGTGTCCCGTCGACGCGAGTCCACGGTGCAGCGTTGTTTGCCAGCGCTGTCGCGCGCAAATCC
This sequence comes from Lasioglossum figueresi, assembly GCA_028455805.1. NCBI lineage: Eukaryota > Metazoa > Arthropoda > Insecta > Hymenoptera > Halictidae > Lasioglossum > Lasioglossum figueresi. Next base: position 192,132 of record CM052188.1, on the reverse strand, counting down.
TTCTTTCGTCGTTGCGCCTCGAGCGTGAAACGGAGACAAAGGAGGAACGCGCGCGCGAGGTTGCCTCTGCTCGGCAAAGAAACCGTGTCTTCTCCTTCGCAAACCGAGCGCGTTAAAGAGCCACGGCCACGTTATCCGCAACGCTGGAAACCAACGGCTTTGCGCGCTCGTCGCCGACCGTTGCAACTCCAACACCACCGGGGCGCGCACTCCGCTGACAACGGAATCGCGCTCCCTGCCAGCCGCCCGACCGCGATCTTGACCGAATCTTGCGGGCTCGTAGAACAACCGATCGTAATGGATACGGACGCTTTTCCTAGCTGCGGTAACTCGAGTTTCTCCGCTAAAACCACCCCCAGGAATTCAACCTGCCGCGCGAGCTCGCTTCGAAACGGGTGCCGACGACGGGGAGAACGTTCGCCAATGATTCGTGGAACGGTATCTCCCTTAAAAAGTGATTCGCCAGGAAAGTCGTAATATCGGGGAGTTTGTGCATTTACGTCGCACGCGAAATAACCGATTTTAGAATACAACTCGTACGAACTGCCTCACCTAAGAAACAGTATTATAATCTACCTTTAAAGGTGCAAGGCAAATCTTTCGAATCCCATCGTCGGTTTCTATTTGCATATCCAGCTTTACTTTTATGTATTCTAACGGTTGATCGGTCGAAATGTAGTGGTAAACGAATGCGCTGTTGGTCGGTGATAGAAAAAGATAAAAAATATACACGGTACACGGTACACGGTTGACGATCCAATAAACGAGACACGCGAACGACCAAAAAATTCAATTGTTACCGATTTACGCGGTATAGTCGTAAATCTCATCATTTTTTGGAAGAATATCAATCGATAAGTTTTATTTGGCGAAAATTATGTTTGTTTAAAGTTGCTTGTCGTCCTTGGAAAGTTTTATTTTTACGATGTTTCGAGTGCAACGGAAGCGTAACGCGAACCCACGTATTTACGAGTGTCAAATTCTATTCGCTTTGCAACTATATATCTATTTCCACTTCGAAAGTACTCTAGCGTCGCGCGATCTGTTCGGCTTATCGGTATACGATTATTTCTTTACCACGACGGAAGACGTATCGCCACGATTTCGGTGCTCTTGCTAATTTCCGATCTCTTAATTTGATCGTTGTCGTCGCGATCGTTATAATTTCAACGACGCGCGTAAACTCCGTGTCACGCTAAATTCTAAAATTTCTCCTTGACCGCTGTAGCGGTCCTCTCAAGGTTAGCCGGGGATGACCAATTAATTTGTCATTCGAGTTCGCTGTTCGCATCTTTCGGAACCTACTAATTTCTTCGTAATTCGACGAATTTTTTTGCTATCTCAGTGTTCGTAATCGAGTAAGCGTTCGTATTCCGCTAGTCACCCAGTTGAAAGGTTAAGAGCTCTTCGCTTCTTTACAAAGACATCGCATTGTTTCACGGTATGCTCCGTTTAATATTACCCGCATTCGCTCTATCCGCGATCCGTTCCAAGAGACATTTGTAACGCATCGCATTCGCTCCCTGCTATTACCAGTTCCCGCGATCTCTCCCAGAAAATGCATTACTCTGCTTCGGTTAACAAGGCTACAACTTTGTCGGTCTTCGCAGGACCTCGTCTAATTTCTCGTTAGTCCCGGCAAGGTCAAATCGTTGGACGATACAGCGGTGTGCAAGCAATTCCACCGTCCCAGGTAATAATCTTGAAATTGGCAAAGGGAATTCCTGCGTATCGGTGCGGTGGTACGGTGCAATCAGAATTCTTCGGAAATGCAAATCAATTTCATTTCTCTTTGGAACGGTGTACGCGCGTAACGGTGCTCTTTGTCGTGGCTCGATATCGGGTTGGTGCGGGCTTTCTCTCTCTCTCTCTCTCTCTCTCTCTCTCTCTCTCTCTCTCTCTCTCTCTCTCTCGCTCTTCCTCTCCCCTTCTGTCTCTCTTCGCCGTTCACAAAAGCGAAATATCTCACCGACCAGACAGAATCTAACGAGTTTCTCGGTAATTAAGAAGCTATTGCGTCGCACTTATCCCATCACTGGCACCGGGGGTTCGACGAACGATCCTCTCGGCTCGGTGCCGGGGTTTTGCTCGTTCGCCTTAGGGCGGAAATTTAAATCGCAGGGACGAACGAACGGGTCGTTCCTTGCGGGTGCGGATTCCGTTTCCAGCAGCTCTGCGAGGCAGGACGAGGCGAGGCGAGTCGAGTCGAGGCGAGGCGAGGCGAGGCGAGGCGAGATGAGGCGGTCTCGATCCTTCTCACGGCTTGATTGCACTCGCGAAACTTTCCGTTGTTGCTCCTAAGCAAACTCATTTGATTTCAAGCCCGGTTTTTCGACGATTCCGACCGTCGGCCTGTGTATGTCCCTTGTCGGGGCTCGGAGCTGACGTACGAAACGACCGAAAAGCCCGGAGCTTTTCACGGCACGGATACCACCCGCCGCTCAAGCTGTACATTGTTAAGACCGGATACTCGACTAAGCTGCAGAGAGTCACTTTTGACTACCTCGGTCGAGTGTAATCTCCGCGGTTGACTCGTGCGCCGAGCGAGAGAAACGATTTACGACGCATTAACGGGTCTTGGGCTCTCTCCTCCACCTGCAAACTTTCCGGAGTAACTTAACCGAAGCGTACGCGTGCTGCACAATGGACCCCCTTACGTTCCTCCCACTCCTCGACTTGTCCGCGTCGTATTCGCCGGAAACTTTGCGATGCGTGCGCTGAGAGCGAACCGGCTATCGGGATCAATGATAATCGGAACGTCGCGTCGGGCCCGGCTCGAGCGGACCGGGCTCGGGCGGGCCGGGCTCGAGCCGGTGAGAAAATGACAGCTGATAGCCTTTAAATCTGAAGAGTCTCCGTGATCCTTTGTTATCGTGCCGCGGGATATCCCTGATTTACCCCGGCTATTCTGACTATCCACCTAGTTACCCCATCGATCGCGTTAAGGGCCCATTTACTTTTCTTCCTCGGTGATAAACATCGACTTCTTTTTACAGAGTCTCGTAGTCTAACTCTTCGGACATCTTTATCGAAGCTTATTCACCCTTGTACGTTCCTCGGGGTGAATACTCATCTTACGCGCGCTGCTGTAGAAAAGTGAGACAAGAGTTTCCTCGATCGAAACTTGCGCGGTTCGACTTTGTTGAACTTTCTTGTTCGATGAGTCAACTATCGAATACCTAGCCGGAACAGTTATGAACATGGTCGATCTCTAGGAGAATTTTCACGCTGGACAAAATTCGAGCGAAGCGAGGCGAATAATCATAGTCGTTGGGAAAGGTTATTCGCTACCGTGATACATTATGCGTTTTTTGCTTTTAATACCACTACCGTAATTAAAGGTGAACCACGCCTTTGCGAATTATGTGCTCTTTGGTAACCCGCCGTCGCGAACCGCTCTCTTTTCTTCCGCGAGCATTGTTTACGCGTAAAAAGTGTGTTCCGTTCTTTTGATCTTCGTAATTTATTCTCTGTTGTTTTCTGCGAGCGTATTTGCGAGCGTTTCCTTCGCCAATGCAACGCAAGCGTTTATTCTTGAAATTATTCTCCGGACGATCATGCGCGTTTTGTCATGCTGTACGTCCATTCGAAGTTGAATGGCAACGTTCTTCGAGAAATTATTTTTCAATTTGATAATACCGCAAGGCCGTCAAATATATTTTACCCATCGATAGCGATGCTTGCGAAGTTACCTCTCGTTACTGTGCAAAAAGCGTTTTTTACCGTGAGAAAAGAGACCCAAGCGTATTCAACGTGATCATTGAAATGTCCGAACAGCCTTTAAAAATGTTCATTCGGTTTCTCTTAATTTAATACAAAAACCGTGACGAGATGAGAAAATTACTATTCCTATCCGTGACGCTCCCGTAGTCCCAATGTTTAGGCCTTTGACGTCGCACGTTACGCGGTACTTTCCATACCAACTACTCGGATCCTCCTCGGATCTTCCAGGGCTCGTCTTCTCGTCTCGCCACGGTACGTACGCGTGTAGAGCAAATCAAACTTCCATAAACCTTCGAGAGATGTTTAAATAAAAAATGTGCCGAGTATCGACTATCGAGTATCGAGTATCGAGTATCGAGTATCGAGTATCGAGTATCGAGTATCGAGTGTAAGTATCATTTTATAATCCACGCGTTCCAATCGCGTGGTTACGATTGAATAAATTTTCGTTGGTCATTGCGTCGAATCGTTTGCTGTTGTTACAATATCGTCGTGTATTGTTTATCGACTATTCTCCAACTCCCTAAACAGCAGCTAATGTACACATCGATTGTACACGTTTCAACAACTGGTACTGTCCCAGTTTCGTTTGTTGGAATACGGAAATGTAACTCGATGGCGAATTGTTCGTAGCATTACGTCGACTAACAATGATTTGACAAAGACGGGGATCAACTAGTTTCTCAGAGAACGGAACGTATTCGGTTGAGCGTTATTTTATTAGTAAAATAGTTTGAACGAGTTCAATTATAACTGCGAAGAGTGCAATAGCAGATAGCATCGTTTCGGTTGTTCCAGTTTTACGATATTTTTCAGCGCGCTTTGTTCGCGTAAAGAAACGTATCTACGACACAGGAACGGGCTATCGTATTTCGTTTGCGCACGGTAGAACGCAACGAATCGTGTTGCGAATCGGGTAGAGAATAGCGATGACCATCGGGAGTCCAGTTTACAAAAATGACAAAGTAGACTGCGACCATACAAGAACAAAGTGTAACCGAGCGTCGCGCGTCGCTCGACGAATCAAATCAAATTAACAGTTGATCGCAAGCTTTGGCAGCAACGTCATATCCGATTCATCGAACGGCGAAGTTGATCGACATAATTGAAAAGATCAATACGACACTTTTACCAAAGGTATTTCACGAGCACACGATCAAACAAGGTAACGAAAGGTGCACTTTCGCTAACAAACAATTTCCATGTACACGGTGTGTGCATACGATAAAATTTATACAATTTATTTCTTGCAATTGTTGTTATTAAACTGCGATTTCTATTAATTTTTTCCCACCATTTTATTCGCTGCAGACTTTTACACTTTTCATTTGGCACGAGGATCCGCAGCCTAATTATCATTTTTGTAATACTAATTTTATTCATTTCAAATATAAAAGTATCGACCGATTCGAAATTAACGAGCATAAAGCGTTCGAACTGTCTGCTCTTTATCTCGAGTATTTGAAATATGACCGGTGCATGAAAATTTTCATGACCGACCGTGTAAAGTGTGCTCGTATTACAACTTCGAGGAGCGAAAATTAGCGATCGCTGCAGAAATGGATTACAGGAGCAAGAGATAAAGAGAGAGAGAGAGAGAGAGAGAGAGAGAGAGAGAGAGAGAACGGTGCTGGAAAATGGAATTTATTCATTATATAAAAGCATCTTGCGATTTTCAATTAATCCTCTGTCGCAGAATGTCGTAACGCAGTCGCGATTTTAAATTTTCAAAAGGATTTCGTACAATATCTATAAAACGCGAATGTTATTCTTTCCCGTATCGAATAAACGAATACTTTGTCCTCGATCGAATGTTATAACTAGACTGCGAATCGAGAATCGGAAATGTCGTGTTGAAATATTTTTTGAATTCGCTTCATCTAGAAATTTCAGAACAATGGTATGTTCGCAACGCTGCTCCGAAGTGTACGGAAAGGGTGGTTGCGAGACAGCGAAACCCTCCGTACGGTTTCCTGTTAGAGATTTCCGGCGATAATAAGTCCTGAGCGTTGGCGAGGAATGTCGTATCGTATCAGCGCGCGCTCTCGTATACGTCAAACCGTTTATTATCGCATTCGCGCCAGTTGGACACTCGTGTATATTATTAAACCATCTTCGCCCTCGGGGTACGTCGTCTTCGCGCATTTGCGGCCGTTTCTAAAATTACGCGTCGATCTCCCTTTTACTTCGTTTTCACAGTCCTCTCTTTAGGGCCCTCGCGCGTCTACTTGGCGTGTTCGCATAATACACGAACTCTCGTTCGAACAGCCGCGAACAGCCGCGAACAGCCCGCCGCGCCACTTCGGTACGAGGTTTTCTAAACGGGGATCAAAAGCTGACCGTTCCCCGGTATATCTACGTTTTCACAGATTTTACCGTGTTCTCACCTATTCGTAATCCGACGTTAAATGGGCTTTTCTCCATTTTGTACCCCAAGGCGCTGCGATTTTCCGAATATCATCGAACATTGTACTTGTAGCACGGCGAAATTAGCTTTATTTTTGCATTTCGACAAATAGCGCGCTTTTCGTATCAACACTCGTCCGTCTCTCCTGTCGGTTCGACTCATTTTGTTGGGATCAACACCGAATAAATGCGTTCGTTCCGTAAATTAATTTTAACATCGCAAAAGTCACAACCATTTTGACCACTGCGCAAACAACTATTAATTTTGGTATGTGTCCAAAAATAATATTTTGTTAGGTTACGCAGGCAGCTGTTTAGAAAAGAACAATTAGAAAAGAATTGTCTTTTAAAGCGTCAAAACTGTTGAAACTTTCCAAAGCCTGTTCTCAATTTGAAACGCGTCATGTGCAAGAAACTATGTTGTATCGACCAACTTGGAATAAGTTCCAAATTAGATGATCGCCTGTCGTAAAATATTCTGACTGCTATTCTACCCCCGAAACATATTCTATTAAAGCTCTAACCCGTGAAGCTTTTTTGCAACGAGTAGCCGCGGGGCTCTCGCTACTATTTATAAATTAATTGTAGTTACTCGATATGTTCGAAGATAGAAATAATCGATGACTCGTACCATCCGGGTGTCGTTGCTCCATCGCGAAAAATAATTGTTGCGCGGGCAACGGATTTCGTGTAGCGGTTTACGTGCTTGAAATTGTAAGATCGATCTTCGCCACGGAGAATATTTCTTTTCGTTGATCACGGTCAGATATATTATTGTACGTGAAAATTTGGACATTTCAGGACCGGTGGTATTAATTATTTATTTATCGTGATTCGATACGAATGTATACGAAAGTGTCGAACGGTTGATACGTGCGTATACACCTCCGCACGAATCCGAGTCGTTCCTTTCTCCAAAAAGCGGCATCGGAGCGACTGGCGTCGAAAGGATTCGAATAAAAGAGGAAACTATTCCGTCGACTTCCATGTTGATCGAACAATTACGCCCGGAAGCGCGATCGAACGGCAAGTAGGACGTCGTAATTCACCGAGCAGAATTCCAAGTCGATCTAATTGTTCCGGCAACGACTCGGAATCACCTTACACCGCGCGCCGCCGCGCAGCGTCGCGCCGTCCTGGCAAAAAGATTCCATCGTGGAACGCAAAGTGTCTCGCCGATCGGCGCGATGCGCGGCGCGGCGCGGCGCGGCGCGGCGAGGCGTTCGACAGATTCAAGACGTTTGCCTGCGCGGGTCTCCGAAGACTCGTTGCGATGCAATTCAACGTTTCTCTTTTGTCTATTTTTTTTCATTCCCCTCGGAGGGCTGTCCCGCTTCTTCCGGTCGCGAGGCAACGCGAGTCAACGCGAGTCAACGCGAGGCTACGCGCGGCAAGGGGCCATCCCCGCGGGAATAACGACGAAAATTGACAAAAGCCAGCGGTGGAGGCGCGTGAGCGCAGGTACAGTGGCTCCTTTTCGTCGTATCTTTTTCGTCGGAGACGCGCATTTTCGCCGCAATGGAAATCCGAGAAAGCCGCGAGGTTCGTTCAAAGGCTCCGGCTGTTTTTTCCTCTTTCCTTGCCCCGGAGAAGTCCGCGAACCGTGAGACGCATTCATCGTATCCCGCGGGGACTTTCCCTAGCTAATGCGAGATGAAATTACAGCCCCCCGGGGGTCCGGTCGACAGTCACGCCGCGCCGTCTACTCGAAAGACACTAGCCGAGCCTCCACCTCCTCCGGCAGCTTCTCTTTCAGGCTCTCTACCTTTTGCTTTCTTCGTCCTTCGAGCCCCCTCCTACCCCCAACCTCCTACCCCATACCCCTTACCGCTACCCCTACACCTACCAACTGTCTTCTATCTTTTCGAATGTTCGTACACACGAGGAGGCATTCGTTTCAACTCGTTTAGTCGCCGCGCCACGGCTAGAACGTTTACCCTTAGAAAAAACTGCCCTTAATCTCCCCGCCCATTCAGCCTCGGAGTTTCAAAGAAGACTTTTCCAGTTATCGAAGAGGAATATTCGCCCGAGTCTAACGAGATAACTTGTACTTTTACGGTCGGAGATTGACAGCTCGCGATACCGTCTTCCATCGTCCTCGTCTATCTTTCGCTAGCCGCCGCGATCATCCTCGATCCTGCTCTTCGTTTCGACAGAGGAATCCGTTTCCGTCAAAATCACTAATTCTTGCTTCTCCAAATCGTAACGCGACCGTATTTGTAGATCGTTGCATACGAAATAACGGATCCAAAAAATATTTGCACACTCCAATTCACGAGAAATTGTTAATATTGCAACTATGATGATCTCGTTAAAAAATAGTACGGTAATAAATTTCGACTCGTTTTTATGCTCAAAGTCCACTTTCACAGCTTTTCTAATACGAATTTGATTGATTTCAATGTATCCATCGCACCAACTTATACATTTCCTTTTAATCGCACGTGAAAGCATCGTCTCGATTGAAAATAATACGCGTAAAGTGTTCAAACTGTCTGCTCTTCGTCTCGAGTATTCGAAATATGACAGGTGCATGTACATAAACTACCCCGTGGCTGACCGTACAAAGTGTGCTCGTATTACAACTTCCACGAGTGAAAATTAGTGATCGTTGCGGAAATGAATTATATGTTGTAGCAAAAGATAGAGAGAGAGAGAGAGAGAGAGAACGATGCTTAAAAATGGAATTTATTCATTATATAAAAGCATCTTGCGATTTTCAATTAATCCTTTGTCGAAGAATGTCGAGACGTACTCGTGATTTTAAATTTTCAAAAGGATTTCATACAAAATTTATTAAACGCGAATAGTTATTCCGTCCTTCGGATTCAAAATAAAATTCTATTCTTTCGTGAACAATACTTAACCGTATTTATATGTTTCAATGAATTTTTCTACGAGGGGTTATCAACAAGTTTGCTATCAGCGTGTCTCGCCTATACGCCCGATACAGATAATAAAATTAATTTATAGCGCGCGCACACGTTGAGAGATATCCGTGCAAACAAGGATATTATCGCGTCCGTGAGGTACCAGGTTTACAAGAAGAAAAGGCTCACGAAATACATCAACGTTTCTTCGCGAATCGCATAGAAACTCCATCCTCGTTATATCGGCTATCGGATCGAACTGATTTCCTGGTTCCGCTTCCGGGTTCAGATTTCTGGTACTCGATACAGCGGTAATTTTCAAAAACTGCGAAATCGCGAATATATTTTTCGCGCGACAAGACCAGAAGTCCACATTCGGTGGCGGTTGGTTATTACCTCGCAATCCGCATTCTCGTAGCATTTTACCGCGTTACGAGCTCGCCTACGTGTGTAATGTGTGTCCCGGTTGTAAGAACGTACCATACACGAAACTTTAAGTCCACGGTTTATTGCCTCGGTCGCGGGGCTCGTTCTAAGAACACGACTGCCGCCGCGCCGAGTCCCTCCGAACGTCGGAACAGTTTCAAACTTGGAATCGCAGTTGCGGCCGAAACTATAGCGTGATATTTTTGCGATATAGCCAGCCAGGCGGCTGGCCTTTTTATTGGGATACTTTAGCGAATACCGGCCGTGGCACGTTTTTTCGCGAGGCCCCTCGTCGCGCACGTGCGTTTCCTCGTTGGAACGAGCCCCGGCTCGCCGACGCGATGTTTCTGCCGAGAAATTTCAGAGCACGGGGATTACCGACCAACCCGTCGGTCCATTTTTGCGGGAACACGGCCGAAATCTTTAACGAAAGCATTCGCAGATGGTATATTGTATCGCAGCCACTAATTCGAGGGCTCGGAAACCAATCGATGCGAGTCTCTCTGCTTGAAAACCGAGATAAATGCAGTCCCCGCGAAACAAATAGCCCACAGGCGTGCTATATTTAATTTCTTCTCAACGTCCAGTTCCATTATCTTGTATCGAGAGAAAACTCTTAGCGCGTTGGTCTGCTTGCAACAAATTCCTAAAAATTGGTAAAAGAATAAGCTTAACGAACGAAGCAACCGGCTGACAACGTGGTGGCGAGAACGAAGACATTCGTCGTATCTGGAAAAAGTGACGATCGAAGGTGTAGAAAAACGCAATTAATCTAAGTCGAATGTATAAAGTTCGATGTCGTCTGGCAACAATGCTTGGATCAAGGGGAAGAACCAGCGACTTTTCTCTGTTCAGGTTGGGATAACAGCGAAAGGAAATATCGTGGTTGTTGCGGTAAAGCGTATGCCCCGTTCCGACGTTATCAAAATTCCATTCATCTTCCTCTGTTCCGCGGCGCGTGGTTTGGGGTCTCTTTGGTTCTCTTTTCGTGGCTGGGGCACAACGGGAATCGTGTTCCCACGCCTTCTTCGAGGTAGATACGAGCGGGATGGGAGGCTCCGTGCATAATTCGGCAAGAAGCTCCTCGACGCGACGCGCGATGATTCGAACATCCGAACCTTTTCTTACCGACTACTCGCGTTAATTAATCCCCTATTCCATTAGCAGCCACGCCCTTTTTCCTCCATCTCGTCCCCGCGACGCGCGAAAACTAATATCTATACGCGTGCGCCTAATTTTTGATCGCGTGGATGCCACGATAAAGAACTTGGCGTGACATGCGTGATAAAAGAGAGTTGCCGGCGAGGCGAGACGAGGCGCGACGCCACGCGACGGTGTAAATCGCGTGCGAACCGCCTGTAAGAAGAGGTTTTCGTGAAATTGATTTCGTGTGCAGGTGTCTCGACAAGTTTTCGAAGGGCTTCGATAGTCGTGCAATTTTCTCTCACAGATCTTTCCTACGGAGTTCAGACTTTTTTTTTCGAATTAGCGGCCAAGTCTGTGCGCGATACAGCCATTCTTTTGCTGAGCCGTCAACTAGTCAACGTCAACGTCAACGTCAACGACGATTAATTCTTGGACAATCGACCTTACAATTTTGAAATCGGATTACCATTTTCTGTTACGAATCGAGCTACGTAAATTGCAAAAATCTATAACAAAGATTGTAATAACTCCGAGCGGTATGCGAATCTGCCATCGCTGATTATACGTATGTATAAATTGAATTGTCGTAACGAGGTACGAACGATAAAATGGCTTGATCCGTGTTGAACGCGCAACGATAATTCAACGTTAATTTAGCCAGAATTATCCGTAACTTGTGAAAGTTGCTACCATTCTAATCGTGTTCTACGTACGAGCACGTTATAAGGACGAAGCTGTATCGCATACGAAGCACGCTTCGCTTCGAGCTGTCCACTTTACCGTAATCTTCTTCCACATTAGAACTCCATCCAGTTTTTCTGTCTTGAAATTTTATCGGTTGTTTTATACGAATATTAAACTCGTTGTTAAAAGTTTTAAAAGGCACGCAGATTCGCCAACAGTTTCACTGAAAATTCTGCTGCAGTTATACCGCTGCGATGAAGTCTTTCTTCCGCAACGCAGAGCGTTTCTTCGCGTTACCATAACGACTGTATCGATACGAATAAAGTTTCGAAGTGCTGATGCAGCGGAAGACTTGTTTTACGAAGCACAGTATTTTCTATGGAAGTTTGATCGGATCGAGCCTCTGTAGTCGAATCGAGAGCCAATACGCGATCCAAGTACGCTTCTCGAGACAGCAAGTTGGCTAATTAATTATGTCAATTACTTCTAAATGCGAGCGTTGAGATTCCAGTCGGACGGAGGATAGTTATCGTAGACCGTAGACGTTGTTATCCGGAGGAACGAATCCTCGAACACTGTTAAAACTTCATCGAGTAGGCAAACTTTCGAAATATTCCCAAGATCTTTTTAAAGTGGATTCACCAGCAGCGAAAGCACTGATTTAACTTTTACAAACCTGCCCGAACTAAATTGTAAGACATAAATTATTTATCCTACGACTATAAAGAAGCTGTTCGAACGCGGTTCGGGTCGTTAAAAGCTTTCTATTCGATGAAATACTCTTCGTTCGATATCAAAGAATTTGCAGACTTTGTAGAAAGATTTTTGCGCGAAGATTTCCAAACGATCGAAGTACATAAAAAAATCTCAACGAATAGCGAGATTAAACGAGTTATTTGGTGGCCCGTCAATTTAATGACTTCTTCGAATAGCAACGAGGATAATTTAAAATCGCGCGGAATTGTTTCGAGAACAATTCCGGGAATGCCGGGTCACGAGGATCGCGAAGTCAACGTTTTTCCACACAGATAACGAGAGTCGCATCCCCCGACAACGGATTATACGAAGCACGTCAAATTTCCGCGGAACCAAGAATAATTATCCTTGCGGTGCCGGTGGGGCGGAGGGTGGGATGGCGGGACACCCGACTCGGCGAGTGCGATTAACACGGTAACGACAAAGTAACTTTCCCCTTTAAAAACTTGGGCGAGAGCAACTTCCCGAAGACATCAAAATGCTCGTCGTATCGGTTAGTAATCCATGCCGCTTTATGCTAACGAGATTCCCATGATAGGAGCTGGGATTCCGTGTAATTTCGTTTCAGGCCACAGCGGGGGCCACGAATTCCCCCAAAACTTCTATCCGCAAGGAATCATTCAACAAATTCACTCCTTTGGACGTATGTATATTACAAAAGAATGGTTCAAAATTTCTATACGCGCGTTATCGTTATTTTCACAAATGTGAAATAATGTGAAATATTCAGTTTTGACAAGCGACTCGATTGAAAGGTTAACCAGCGAGTTACAGTTTTAGAAAAGTCTGATCAAATCTCGACTTCTATCCACATTTTGGAATCTCCTGGCCCACTGTGCCAACAGCTGATATCGGTGTGAGCGTTAGCTGTTGGTCTTGCCTCTAATTTCAATTTCAAGTGCTACGTAAAGGGTTAACCGAACACTAAACCTGTTTATGAGATCGGAATAGTTATCGCTACGCTGGAAAGTTGTGCGAGGAACTTGTTTAACTGGCAAGCAAGTGTTACCGAGGAACAAAGAACCGGTAGAGGAGCGTGTCTCCGGGGTGCTTCCGGCCAGGCAAATTGCGGGTGAACATTTAAGTTTGAGGTAATGTTCACGTGTTCGGCGAATAGTTATCTGGACGTTACAGATGGAGGCCGCGGTTAACGTATTTTCTTGAAAAGTCGCCGCGCCGCGCCGCGCCGCGCCGCTCGAGTTTATGTCACTTAACGGACGGCAAGCCGCTGTTTGTTCTCTTAACGCGAGGCGTGTTCTGCTCTTTTATCGCCCACTAACAAACGAGCCCAAACTTGTACAGCTGGCAGAGAAAGGGGTAGACTACAGGCAGCTAGGGAGCCTCGAGGGTTCTTATGAGAATTAGTATCACGAGAGATTTGCGAACGTTCAGGGGCTCCGCGAGGGAAATAAAATGTTTGCCAGATATCTGTCTGCGCTAGCATACAGAGGGGCGAGATCCGAAATTGATAGCCGCGATGAAATTAATTGCACGATCCGCAAGCTGTGGAGCTCCGTTTCCAGAAATTTGGAATGCTTCGAAACTATGATGATTACAGCTAAAAAAAACTATCCACGATTCCATACAATTTTCTCTCCGAATTTATAAGTTTTTAACGCGTTCGCTGCCCCGACACTGTCAACAGACACGCAGCTCGAGCGTTCATTCGTTGAACAGGTCACCCTGTGTCTTACACTTTTGTCGCGGTTAAAACTAGGTGTTTTCAGTTTAAAAGTTTACCGAAAAATACTTTTCATCGAGCGAACAATGACGCTGTATATAATATAATATAATATAATATAATATATGGGAGGAACAAATTCTTTTTCATAACCCAGATTTTTATGGTTTTGTACAATGTTTGATAGCGTTGTGTTATATTCGACTGTTGTTTTCCAGAGGATTCTCACGTTGCGGAGTCTCGGGTTTGCGCCAGCATCAGCGAGATAAAACCGTCGCGTCGGACGCGAGTTTGTTTCGCGGTGAATCGGTATTTAAATATTCTCGCAGTTAGCGGGTCTCTCTCGTCGAATGGTACGCGTATCCGGCCAGATCCAGCCGACTAATCCAGATTGCAACAGCTCACCCTCGAACGGGTAATTGATTTTCCGTGCTGCTTCAACACCTGCGATCCATTCAAGTTTTTGCAAGGACGGCCTCGACCGGGCTCCGCGGACAGAAGAATTTCTTGCCGTAAGTGGGTAACGATTTTCGTCGAACTGTTTCTCCGGATAAAGCAAAACGTCGAGAGAAAAAGAGAAAAAGAGAAAGAGAGAAAGAGAAAAAGAGAGAAAGAAAGACGTAAAGCGAAAGAGAGGGGTTGTCGAGTAATGGGCCGATGAATGGGGTTGGCTGGGATGACGGTCGGGCGAAAAAAAGAGGAAAATAATTAAAAGAGAGAAAGAGGGGAGAGAGAAATAAAAAGCGGCAGAAGTATATGTATGAAAGAGTCAACCTCGTTCGCTCGTAAATCGTACCACTCTTCGAGATAGGCTCGCTTGGGAGTGGAATTCGCAGAATTCGCCGAGCGCCCTCTGTTCCCCGCGTACATTATATAGTATGCAAATATGCGCGAGACGGGACAGAACGGCGCGCGGGGGTTGCACGGCGAAGGGCGATGGGCGAAGGGGGAAATCCGAGGAAAGAGAGACAGAGGGAACCGGCGAGATTACAAGTATGACAACGGCTGGCGGAAAGCGCGCGGTGAAAGTGGAGGAATAGCAAATGGTGTAAATCCAATTTGCGCAACATCGGGGTTACAGCGTTTCATTCGTTAGCCCCTTATTAGGCTGCGTTATGCGAAAATAAGTCGAGACGCGTGTATAGCCGGCCGAAAATTAGCACGCGACCCCACCGCCACCGCCACCGCTCTACGCTGCCATCTTCTCGCGACTTGAAATGCGTTTCCTACAGCGTTTTGCTACACGGATCAGCGTACGGTGTACAGCGTTCAACGTTACGGTAGAACCTCGCCCGTTGCGCGAAACGGGACCGAAAACGCGGGCAAAAATCGAGCTTCTACCTACGAGGTTGCTAGGATACAGCGAACGAGGATTCCGTCCAATAAGTAAGGTTGCAACGAGCGAGGCTCTACCGTAATTATACTTCGAGATCAAAGGGGTCCTTCACGGTAGTATCAGGCGTGACATATCGAGATCCGAAACTTACTTGCTCGAGGACCGACTTTCAAACGCGTGTGCGTACGTCAAAGAATACTAGATATTTTTTTGCAGATGGAGAACGTGTATATATAATATATATATATATATATATATATACAAGAAACGTTGGCTCGGCGCACGTAGGAAAATTACATGCAATCGTAGAACCGATCGTATCCCAAGGGGTTAAGAGGACGACGACGTTGACCTCGTTCCACGCGTACCTACCACAAATCGCACTTTGTTGTCGGAACGGTCGATCCTCGTTGCTGTAAATTGGTCAATTCAGAAAAAGCTGTGCAGGTTGCTTTATAGCTCTCAGTCTTTCTTCCGATGCGCGTCACGTGCGAATTCCGGAAGAATAAGCCCGCAATTACTGGCCTCGTCCGCCATTGACGTACCAAATATACTTCGACCGGGAAATTAGGATAGGACAGAACTTTATCTCGCAGAAGATCCATCGAATTGATTTGTGAAACCTTTTTTCAGAGGCTTTTGTTTCAAGAATTCTTTAGTCCTCAATTTTTATTTTAAACAACATTTGGACCACGAGCGTTAGGCTACCGATTATGAAAAATAGCAGCGAAATAAAATGTTCTTTCAAAATTTGAGACACCGTACAAAGCGGCTCTCTTTCCGAGATTGATATGGAACACGTGTACCCTTGAAACACATAAAAAGCTTGATACTTCTGCGACCTGCGAGAGAACTTTGTTTCTCCCGTCGTCGAGTTTAGACTTTTTTCCGTGACCCGTCTTCGAACGGGGTCGGTACTTCCTGGCGAATATGCGGATGAAGCAACGGAGCGGTGTTAAGAAATTTGCCTATAAACAACTTCGATGCCGCGGTTTCCTTCGATCGAGCGGGGAAGCTTGTTTCGCGAAAAAAATGTCGTTACGGGTAAGAGATTAACCCCCTTACGAGCTGTTATTCTATCCGGCCAATGAGTAATGTCATCGGCAGTGTTGCCCCTTTTCGTTACCCCTCGTCGCGAGCACTTAATTAACATTTTCTTCGCCCTCCCGCGTTTCCCGAGCCTCCACCGTTGTTTCCAAATGCAAGCTTTTTGCCGCAAACTCGTTACCCACCGGCCCATGAACCGTAAGAAGTAATTAACGTAAACGTTGCGAAGGATTTCGCTCGATGCGCGTGGCTCCTCCCGATGGAATCGATGCTATCCCTGCTTCCGAACAGAAAGTGGACCGGGCTCGGCTCTAACCTAGTCATTCCGCGAATCCATCCGCGAAAGAAGATAATGCCGCTGTTTCATCGGACTGGTATCTTCACCGAGACATCCAATATATCGGAGAACAAGGCATCTTCCGCATAAACGAATTCGATTTCCATTTAACGCTGATTCTCTGATTGCTACCGGAGAGGATCTCTACCCGTTCTCTGCTAGATCTCGACGGAGGATTCTTGTCGCTTCTCTTTCGACGGTCTTCGTTTCAGATTCTTCGTAAAACTTTTCAAAGGTTCCTTTCGCTCGGTTTCTATTAAACCTTTATATTCCTTTGAACGGTTGCGGAATAAGGGAATCTCGCAACGATCTTTCTTCTGTGCATGTAATAAAGGTGCAACACGTTTCGTTCAAAGATCGGTGTGTACATCGTATTAAAGTATTTTCACCGATAGCATCAAAGCCGTCGTACAATTACTCGATTTCTAACGATTAATAGTTGTTGCATCAGCATCGCGTTGATTCCTGACGCGTACAGATCGACTGTAAACTTCTTCTTTGAAGTTAGTAATCGACAAAGTTGGTGAGCACAGCTTGGAACAACCTCTATCAGCGAACACAGTTTGTCTAAACAGATTGGACACAAATATCACGAATCTGTTGGAACGCGGTTTCGCGCGAAAAACAAGACCGTCGTTGTTTCGTTGCCTCGTTATAATTTTTTATTAACTGGACACGAACCTCCGCGATTGGTATCGATTCCCAATTACAAAGCAAAGGTGAACATTTGATTCTATTCGCGATATCGTATCGATACCAATATCGTTCGGTATTCATTTTGACAAGTATCAACATCGGCTGCCGATGCCAAGTACTTTGCTTCTCGCTATGCATCGGTACTTCCATGTAAGCGTGCGATTACGGTAGAGCCTCGCTCGTCGCAACCGCGTTTATTGCACGGAAGCCTACTTCGTTGCGTACCAGCAATTCCCATCGCGAGTTGTTAGAAATTCTAGAACTGGAGGATCGTGATGGCTACGCTCGGGAAATACAGAATGGTAAGGTGGGAAAACAGATTTAAAGGGTGGCCGTGGCCGTGGCTGTGGCTGTCGCCGGATACTTTTTCACGCCAGTGTACGTACTTACATTTTCCTCCGATATCGTATGGCATATGGAAACACAAAGAAACGTAGAGCAGCGGGTACATTGATATCGAGTTCCCTAATCGTTCGAGCAGCCGCTGCAGCTTCGATCGGAGTTGGGGGTTAGGCGTGACGCGACGGACGGCATTATCGGTCGCAAAGGGCGGTTTCGTTATGCAAGAATGTCTCGGCGCGACGGTCTATTTATAGAGGAAAAATGCGCGTCGTTGGAAATAAATTTCTCGGTTCGTTAGACGATGAGACCGAATTTCGGACGGGAGGAAAGAAAGCAGCACCGGGGCGATTTTTAACCTTTCCAGATGTGCCGGTATGTCCTTCCCCCGCGGCGTCGCGCCGCGTCCCGCCTCGCCTCGCCTCGCCTCGCCTCGACTCGCCTCGCCGTACCGACACGCCCTGATTACTTATGCTCTTCCGGGCAAACAGCAAGGCGGCAAGTCCAATCGGGAATGATTTAACGTCCCGCGCATAAAAACAGACGGTTTACATAAGTACGTCATTGTCATTCGCGCCGGAGTAGTGGAATCTTTTTAGTACCCTTCGAGCTGTCTCGGATACGAGTGGTCTCTCATTAAGGTTTCCTGTTAATACCGAACGAGATAGCCTTGGTTGGATTCTCGTGCGCGAGCGAAGGGAATTTTTCCTCGGATCTCTGTTGAGTAGCCGGTGCTGCCAGGGCTCCGTGCACTTCCTCGATTCCCTTTCTCAATTTGCAGGTACGACAAGAACAGACGTCTTCAACAAATTTTTCAACGACAACAATTTTTACTCGAAACGTATCATCGCCGGGTGGATAACGCTCGGCGGGCAACGGCAGGATGAGTATTCGCGGGATCGATAAGTGAAAAATTTCTCGGCGCCATATGCCTCTGATGTTGATGAAAAATTGTTCGGTACAGAGGAATGTGAAATGTGGCCGCTCGTATTCGATTGTTCCTCGTAAAACTTGTATAAATTGTAAGTGCAGAAAAATTCGCATTTTAAATATTATTCCAACTATTATTCTACTCGCAATTTTATTCGTCTTACGAAATTGAAATTGCGTCAAACGAATAATGAAAAAAATATATGGTCAGGAATATGGTGACACACTCGACGAATATGCTATATTTGTCAGTCATCCGCGCGCGACTGTAGCGCGCGATACAACGACATCTTTGTACCGCTTTATTTCCTGCTCCAATAACGTTGTTACGTGCAATGCGAGCGAACGAGGATTTTACATCGTTGCGCTTTAACAAATGTTAACACCGAGGCGGCGGTGTGCAACTTGCATTCAAATTGGTGCGAAACGAAAAACATACGTTTCACTTAGGACGCGGCAAAGTTCGTGTTACGAAGAAACGCGTCGCAATCTTTTCCATTCGTCAAAGGAAATCTACGTCTTTCGATTAACGTTGTTCGGCATTTTCTCACGTACGAACGAGCTCGCGAATGTACCAAGAAAGGAATATCGCAACTCGATCGAATTAAGAAGATGCATTTTAACTATGCTATTTTATCGCTCGATAATTACAAATTAATCAAATTAAGAAGGTAGATGTTAACTAAATTATTCGATCAGTTTTCGAACGACCAAAACTTGTGCTCGAGGCTGTGTCCACGCTCGAGCAACAACGAGCAACTTTCAGTTGACGTTGCGTATAGGTAAATACTCCGCTACCGTGAAAAAGGCGCCGCATTTAGCGAAAAACATGAAACGAAGGCAACAGGAGGCAAGAAAAAGACACGATTTTTTAATCCCGGTAGAAATATGCAGCTTTTATAGAAACGGCCGACCGCGAACCGTTACGAGAAAGCGCTAAAGCGTGATTCGACGATATTTGTGCGATCGATAACAAGATTCTGTTTGCGAAACAAGAACTTGGTACGAACAACGATCGCTGCTGAACTGTTAAAGACACGCGAGGCGTGGCACAAAACGCTTTTGTACAACACCCTTGCCTTTTGTTCCCGAGGCTGTGACATATGTTTCGAGCCCTTAAGGCCCTTTCCGAATCACGGGTGTAGCGCTAACGCGCGCGCGGTGGTTGAAGAGAATGCTCACAGGCAGGCAGCGCCGAGTCGCACAGCCAACGCGGTATTCAAATGCTGAATCTCGAGTGGAGTTTGCTTTATTGTTAGCCCGGTTGAATATTTTATCGGTTTTTCGAGCGGTGGAAAGTTGTGCGGTAATGCCGCGTTCGTAGGACCGTTTCGACTTGCTCGCGCTTCCTATCCGTTCACAAATCTTTTTCCGACTATATTCCTCTATAGTCTAATACTACTTTTTCTGTATCTCGCCAGCAACATTTGAATTACGCGTTCTTTGTTCCGCGAGAGAGATTGTCTGTCGCGATCATCTCGAGCTCCCTCGCGATCCGGAGACACCATTGATGGTCACAATAGCTGTCCACTCCACTCGCGTAACCCATACGTTAGGAGTTTGCAGCGTTTGGAGTACGATAAAATGCTGTTGTTATTGCCATCGGAGTAGAATTTCTATGTCCCTAATAGTTTCCTACGATAACTACAGTTTCTTTTTAAAACGTTACCACCTTCTTCGTAAGTGGTCGAATCATTCTCGTGCATTTAGGAAATGAAATCCGAAACGATATCCGATCGTAACGCTGAGAAACGGTTTCGTTACTTATAAAAAGGAAACTTTATTTAGACAATTGTCCGAGGCGCGCATACTCGACGCAAACAATATTTTCAATCGTTGTTCGTCGCTCGAACGAAACTTGGCCCATCAAATTGGGACAGAATGTGTTCAAACCCTCGATGCGAAGCACATACCAGAGTCTTAATATACGATAGTATGTATATTTGAAACTTTTACGATCGCTTCGGTATGTTTTTATTTCTTTGCCATATGCTTGCAAACTGCACAGAACACATATGTATATACTGTATGTACGAGTATATACTATATGTATAGACACTGCACAGGCGCACCATTTATGTGTATAAACTGCATGCGCGAGTACGAAGTCGATAAGATTCGATTATTACCAGAAATGTACGCGGTAAGGTAAGCATATATATTGTATAAAAATGCATTTCAATCTTGCATGTGCTTCGATCATGACCGAAATCATGACCGAAATCATGACCGAGCATGTGCATCGTAATCTTCGACATCAGCTGAATGCTACGGAACATCGAATAACGGGCATAATACGAGCATTACTTTTTTATTTTGAAACAAATCCGAATATGTATATTTCTAAATACATCGATCACGATATACGAAATAATTGACATGTAAGTTGGACGGCATACTTTGCCGACTCACCCTGTATATTATAAGATGCGCAACAAATTGAACGTTTCGTTCCACTGCGCGTCCATTAACTGCTATAGCGAATAGCGGGACAGTCGATCAGCGTTACTCCTTCGAGAAACAAGAACAAGAACCGAAATTTGTCGTTGGTCGAGCGACTTCTATAAATCGGTTGCCAGCCTTTTCTATGGGTTCTAAAAATATCAGAAGCGCCCAAGGGTCGTCGCGCGTCGGGGTGAAGCGCTTAGGCTCGCAAGCAACCGACATCTTACGGTGTTTACGTGCTCCCATAAATACGTCGTCACGATTTGTGAAAGCGAACTCGCCCCCGGAAAAAGAATCGGCCCTGTCAGGCCGGCGTAATTTTGTTGGAAACGTCGACAAAGACGTCGCGTCGGGAGTAATTGCTTCGCGAGAACGCATTTTCGCGCGTTGCTCGTTCACGCATCAATATTCGCGTCAAGATGCATCGATATCGGACCACGTGCACGCGTACCTGTCATACATTTTTTATTAGATTGCACGGCAGAGACAAAATTCGCGGACGCGTGGGAGAGACGAATATTCCGTGTTCGTTGGATCAAGCGAACGTTGAATAGGATATTGGAAATAGAATCGAGTCTCCTGAAAATTGATCGCTTTCGAGATGCTTCCGTGCTTAGTTTGACTTCGAATGGAACGGCCTAAATTCGTTCTGTTGTTTATCGCAGCTCGCTGTATTTTCCAAACAACATGTACTTTATGATCTAGGTAATAACAATGTTACAAGTCAAATCTTCGAATAAATCGTTAACCAATCTAATTGGAGCAGTTTAATTAACCAAGCTCCAAGGTTGATCATTTTTAAATTCAACAGAATACAATAAAATAGATCGTTAATTGCTCGAGCGAGCTCAGAGGATCGTTGTTGCCTCGTTAACCACGCTAAATTTGTGCAGTCGTAAATAGTCTTTAATTGGTTCGAAAGAACGTGTCCTGTATCGACTACCAACAATTTCCGCGTTCGGAATTCGCAGAAATACGTACCGTGTAATGGGCAGGCAGACCTCTATTTATTTGCGTTACCTCCTAAATTAGTTAATTTAATTATGGAAAAGCGTGTACCGCATCTTATCGTAAGTAATATAACGGTAATACAACGGTATCGTTACAGTTTTTTTATCACGATACACGTACGAGAAAATTGCAATCAATTAAATTTTGTAAATGCTGAAAAATCGTGTATACCGTAACGAATCGTGCTACCATTGCCATGAAATTGCATCGTCGTTAAATATCAAACTCAAGCAGACAGCTGTTATCGTCGATAACGATACGTTACTCTCAGGTTAAGCTGTGCAAAGTAAACTGTCGACCGATGTAATTTTTAAAGCACAACTAACACGTTACGGATGTATTATAAGATATTTATGTATAATGTATACACATATATATATAGATAATAATATTGCGTCAGCAAGAGCCGATATTTCGAACAAAATGGCAAAGCACGAAGCATCGTTCGGTGCCTTGAAACGAATGCTGGAACCATCGAATTGCTGTAAACAACCGCGGCACGTTAATGAGCGCTGGAAACGAACGTAACGATATCCCGGAAACTAAACAAGCACATAGAATACCATATTGCCGAGATACACTGTCTGGCAAAAATATTGCATCGCGTATTTCTCGTTTCCTCGGGAAGACATAATGTACCACCAAAAAATACCAGAAAAGCTTTAACCGAATTGCAGAATCTATTTAGCGAAAATCCACTTATACTTTCATTTCTATCGTTGGACAACGAATGAGAATTCTGCGCGATAAACTGATACCGATCGGATTACTGCGTATACATAGAGAGTGCGTCCACGTAATTTTTGGTACATCGAATAATACTGTGCGTCTCTGTTCGTGGCTATACCGAAAGTCTTTTTGCGCGAAGATACCAACTTCGACTGCTATAAAAGCTGAAATGAAATTTTTACGGTCGCTCGATATCGTGTTATTAGAAAGATGTTATATCGAAAGAATCGTTAAATGTAGACGTGGCAGTAAGAATGAGAATATCGGTAATACCACTGCTACCGAAGACTACAATAAATCACGGAGTGATTCGATCGTTCAGGTCGCGAGAGTCCCACTCCATTGTTGCTCGTTTCTTCTATTACTTTCATCGAACGACGAGCGCTTTTGTCACATTTTACGATATTTCTTAGCTAGGCAATATATCACGCTCCGATGATACGCGATTTTGGAAGAATAATTTCTATTATACGAAATTTTGTTGTTGCCATCGATCGAATAGCATTATTTTCAGTGAGAAACGTCTGTTACTCGGTATTGTAAATCATATTCTGAACTCCGTCAACCGATTAAAATATTACCGGTACTTTTGAAATTGAATGGAACGTTCGAATCGCTGCCTCGTATTTCTATATCAAATTTTTCAAGCCGTTGTAATATTTACGTCTGCTCTTTGTCCAAACGATATTATACGATATCATATGTTTGTAGTACTTTCCAGAATTTTAATTCAATTATTTTTTACCGCAAACGTCATCCCCTGATTACTTTTTGCCGGAAACGGTATTGCAAAAACCGGCTTGAAAACTATATTACACCGGTCGAGGTTGTAAATTCGGCATTTTTCGAACCTCAACTGCGAAAAAAGCGATAGATGTAACAATACAACGCGGAAAGCTAATCAGAGTTTCGTAGCGAAAGAGCTGATCAGCCTATTGTTTCAAGCATCCAGTTTCATGCGGTGCGGCGCGGCGCGGCGCGACGCTACGTTCCAGCCGAAGTAACACGTACATACATACATACATAGACGAGAATGAGTTAGCCATCAAACTTCGGTCACGTATCTCTCGTACATTTGTCTCCTCTTGTTTACTTCGATATGCATTGCTTTGTGTACAACGATTAAAGGTTCGCCACGAACACCTTTCGCCGTACCGTGCCGCGCCTCGCCTCGCCTCGCCTCGCCTCGCCGCGTCGCGCGTTCGCATCGCAACAACGTTTTCCCCCTGTCGTCCGAGAAAGGACAATATCAAAGCCATGCGTGTATTTATGTTGCAAGGCTACAAAGGGACGCGTCGAGCAAAGCGAGTTGAAACACGAAATCGTAAACGCGATGCAAACGTGAAAGAGACCAGCTTGCTCCAACGAATCCTCGTTGTTTTCCATCGTATTCGAACGTTGTTAACGTGTAAACAACAATATTAGAATTGGGCGCGGACCACGTTATACCGCGTGAAATATTTGAAACGTCCGTATCGATCGTGTTCCGGTATACATATAGAACGAGGAAACTTTCGAATCGACGCGGGTAGATTTTCGCAAGGTACGAGTATAGTCTGACCAATCGAGATTAGGATTACAACGCGTGTAAAAGGTCACACGACCCAACGGGATTCTCGTCGGTGCCCTCTCTCCCAGCTGTAACAAGCTAAATTACTTCTTGTAGCCGGCTAACAGTGAGTAGCGTTAAATGGAAATCTCATTACGGGAGACTACTTTTCTACTTCCAACATTCTTTCGCTTCTGGCTCACTTTTGCTAACACAATCCAGTGGCTCGAGATGGTATATTGTTGGTCTCTGCTATGCTTTGTACGTTTTCCTATTCTTATCGCACAGAGCTAATTTTAATCAGAAAAATCTCACGATTTTCTTGATAAAGGTTTAAAATTTTTCAGATATCGCTTACGATGCATACGATCGGCAATTTGTTCCCCACTGTGCGTCGACGTCCGACGTACGTATTCGAACGCAGCGATAAAGTAAAAGGCAAAGCAGTTTTAAGAATTTGATGGCTCTCGTCGAGGAGTACGGTGGCGAGGAGCAAAGATGTCGAAAAAAGTGCCTAATTAGCGGCGCGCTTTAAACCATCCCCGTGAAGCAACTTCTTATGCCAATAACCGTGGTAAGGACAAAATGAAGTCCGACGAAAGGGCGTGGTGTTGACGCAGGAGAGATAGAATTGCGTGGGCAAGGATATCCGTTGTATCAGATCCATTGTTAAGGCACTCGACGAACGCGGCAGCGTGTGGGCGAAAATGTTGGCCATTTGATAGCCGTCATGTGGGTACTTTGTAAGCTGGCCCCATGTGTACGTTACGTACGCACGCTCTTTTACGCTCCCTCAAGCATTATTCAAGCGAACTAGTACACAACTCACAGTGCCAGTCATCCGCATTCATAGGCCAAAACGTATCCATACACCCTGGCTTAACTAGTTCACGCCAAGATAGCTTACGGGAACAATAAAGGGCTGAATAAACAATTAATTTTACGAGGCCAACTCGCCGAATCCAATTATCGTGGAACGCGTTGTCGCTCTTCCACAAATTTTAGATACCCGCGGCAATATCTTGTGCCATAAACGAACGGTAGATCGTTTGACCCGGTAAAATACAATGGTATACCCAACGACTTTTGTTACACGATTTTCAAATAACACGATCCAGGAAAGAAGATATAGAATCAATTTGAAGAATCGATCGAAATTAAAAGTAACCGGTACATGTTCCCTCATCAACGTGACAAGATTGATTTTATTTAGACTTTGCGCAGCTCCCATCGTAACGTGTGCTCCGCCAAAGATATCTGTACGATCGTTTCTTATGAAATTATGTTTATTATGTCGATAATCGTAAAATAAAACATCTGGAACCGGTCATTTTGACCGGTGACGGTAGGTTCAGCGTTAAAGGATGCGTGCCACTCGTGAAATCGATCGGACGTATTCGACGATGCCGATCGATCTGTTGCTCGTAGAAGCTTTTAAGCGACTCATCTATTCCATGACCAGCATCGCCAGAGGAGCAGTTATGCCTTTCGCTCGAAGCGACCCCATCCTTTTTAAGCTGTGCCCTAAATGTTCAGATTTTACTTAGCGATAGTTTAGACCGAGTATTATTATCCGTAGGATCTAGAGCGCAGAGCGAAGAAGCTGGGTTCAACGAGTAACCATACGTTCTTCCTTTGTACCTCGTAACAAAGAACGCTTTGTTTAATAATTATACCGTTGTAGTTTTTCAGTTATACGAGTATATTAAATACGAACAGCAAGCACAAAGACTGTTGGAAATTTATAGAAAATAAACGCGAACTTACCCTGCTTATCAAAATCAATCCGAAAACTTCCGAAAAGGTTCCGAAACCTTCACCGAATTTGTTAGAAGGCTGAAAACAACAGCGAATAAAATATTATACATGTACAAGGTTATTTGTCGCGTGAATTAATTTTCGGTTCGCACCGCGCCATCGGTTTCGTCGATGTCTCTCAGTTTCACGTTTAGTTTGAAAACGTACCTAGGTACGTACAGGTACGTACCATGCTCGGAAATTCGCCTCAGCGAGGCGCACAACGTATCCATCCAGGGGAATATGAAAGAGTAATTAGTATGAGCAGACAGCCGTTAACGGTCGCAAAAGGCTCGTTAACGAACGATCGAAATTTCGAACACGGCCTGGCCTGTCTACGCCCGAAAGCATACCAACGCCTTACGAGACCCGGGCTAATCCATCGGGGATCCCTCTCTCGCCCTATCCAGAGCTCGCCTTCGTATTTGCGCTGATCGATCTTGCACAGAGTCGCCGGTGCCGCGATAAGTCCGTAATTGTTGTACTTGCTCGAGACTCGGCGCCGGATGCAGTATAATGCAGATGCAATTAGTGCTTGATTTGTCGCGTCCTTCTATCCTCTCGGCCCACCTTCTCGCCTCTCGATTTCTATGCCGGGCCGACGACAAAAACCGTTACTTCGCGAAACCCTCAAGGGAAACAGCGCTGTTACCTCTGATTCAACAAAAAGCCCCTAGATACAGCACCCGAGAACTGCTTCCTACCGAACGCTGTCTATTAGAATTAGAGGTGTGCGAGAACCCGAAAATATCGAATCGAATCGAATCGAATCGGATCGGATCGGATCGGATCGGATCGGATCGGTACGGTTCCGAATTTTTCGGAATGTTTTCTGTGTCGATCGCACATACGTATGTACGTATCTTGAAAATTTCATAGTTCTATACAACGGAACGTTCGGATATTATATTAATAGAATATTAGAAAGATCTACCGTATAAATGCCCAAGAACCGAAACAGATTGTCAGAAAGTTGACCGACTTTGTCAAGATTATTCGGAAAGGAATAATACCTGGTTACATGCTTTACCGTCGTCTCGTTATAAAGATTTGTAAACAGTTACATCGTACGGCTTGTCTGCAAACAGCAGCCGACGTACGACACAATAAATCTCCGTACGTTGTGTCAGAAATGCTAACAGCGATACAGATACGACCGCGCGATGGCCGATGCCATATTATGGCATATATTATATTATAATTATCGGCCATATTATATGGCCGATATTTTTCAGTCTAAAGTCTTTGAAAATCCGAACATGCAAGAAAAAATGTAATCGTTGTCGAAAAATGTATTATAGTTGAATTACGATGCAGAAACTGTTAGAAAATTGAAGTCTTTGCGCTAGATGCGTTCTCGATTCGTTGTGTACTACATGCTAAAAATTAGTGTGACGCCTCTCGTTTATGTATCGGTTGAAGAAACAAACAAAATACACGACGGAAAGGTAAACACGCGTGCAGGGGAGACAATGGCTGCGGATATAACCACAGGCCGTGTTCCTGTTATTCAACGGAAATTGAACAGCAACAAAACGATCGAAACGATACACCGACATTTTGTTATTTTGCATGATTCTGCGGCGTCTGGGTGTTCCCAAGACGTTTGCGGAGAGAGCTCGTTCGGACATCGTTTGTTTTATCTAACCAGGAGTTCGCTACGTTACTCTATTACATTACCAAAGACAGAGCAAACACTCCACTTTGTGGCAGAGTCGCGCACGTACGTGACCGGTGCATGCGCGAAGCACATACCGGGCCAAAGGGTTGCCACGGTAATTGCAATTCTCGTACCGAGTTTCTCGCCCCCGAGATCACAGGCGGGCGAATCAAGGTGGAAAAAAATTAAATACGATTCGCATTGTAATATTCGAGAGCGCGACACTGCCGCGTTCGCGAGTATATGTCGTCTCGCGTGTAACGGTAGACACGAGATTGAAATGCACGCGAATTTTATTAGTTACATTTCTCGCGAAGGCGAGCTCTACGAGAGCCGAATAACGAGCAAGGTTAATTACGCCGCTCTGTTTCGAGACGCGTGGACAAGGGAGTTTTTGCAGATTTCAACCGAACGCTACGGAGTTGAAAATGTTCAGTTTTTGCGACGTCGCGACGCGCGGTCGTACAGCGTGACGGATCGCGAATTTACCGAACAAAAGTCATTTTGGTCACCGCGATAAAATCTTTTAATTTCATCGCAACTTGCCGAAGAAGGTCTACTTGTTTTGCCCGCCACTGTTCCATGTCATGGAAATTAGAAAGAAACAGTTTCGAATGGGGAAAAATCAAAGCGAAAGATCGCGGAGCGCACGGGTTTCGATATGATTTCATTATCGCTGGTGTTTCTCAGAATAAATCCCGTTTTCGCTGCTCACAGCCGGGGGAATCTATTTCGGTTCGGATATCACGGTTAATAATTATTTCCCCGTAATCCATTTCACAGCGTACACCGCGTCGCGAGAGGTGATCGATAAAGATGGACCCTTCAGCGCGGTGAAATTCTTTTTCACCCGTCTTTCAATCTCCGTCCTTACATTTTCCTCGATGGCCCCGAGTCCATCGTGGATTTCTGACGTATAGCGGGGAAAGGGGTTCGCGGATTGAACGAGATATCTTCCGTAGTCTGGTAATGATTACGCAAACATAATGTAACCGACCGGCCCCTGGCGCGGTGGTAGAAGAAAAGGGAGAGGGAGAGAGAGAGAGAGAGAACCGGAATCAGTTTCTCCTCGCTTAATTAATTAAAACCGACAGCGTATTCCCGTGGAAATCGCGTGTTAGCGTACGCGGAGGGATCAATAAGGCAAATCCCCGTATCTGGATTTCCCGGGTGGTTGCAATTTGTCGGACCGGTCGAAAGCGTTTCCCGAATTTTCTCTCGCTATTTTCGCAAAGCGAGGGAAACCGACGGTATCCAACACGATCGGCGAATCCTTTCGGGCTTTCCGCACGGTCCATATTCTTACAGCTGCCGGGGTTGTTGTCGATGGACGTTCGGATTCACTCGTGTCCTCGTAACAGGACCAATCCCCCGGGGCACGCTCCTGTCCGCTAAGCCCAATGGAAAAACCTTTTCCACGGATCCGTTCCACGGATAGAGAGAGCCCGATCGTCATTTTCCTGTTAATTGCTTATAAATACCGAAGCGCATCTGCTTCTCGTTCTCACGGTTCTTCGCCGCCTTTGTTCCAATTTATAAGCAATCTACGAAAGTATACATTCGCGCTTCGAATGTTTCTGAAAATATCAGGGCTTTCGAACGTTTGACGAAGGACAATGCGCGTCGTTCGTTGCCGTTTTTGCAATGAAATTACCAATACAGTGGCGCCCCATTTATCCGAACCAGCATCGTCGAAATCTCGAACTCACCGAACTCGTGGCTGAGCCGTTGCACTGCTCAAAATTTCTTTTGCGCATCATCTTGTAAACCAATGCTTCTAATTGGTAAAAAAATGTCTGACAGGTATTTCGTGTACACGTACGCGAACGCTGAAAGCAGAGAATATATAAAGAAACATGTGAAAATCGCCTCCAGATATCGGCAGGATACCACATATTCCCAAGTGTTCCCCACGTGTCGCGAATGGTATCGAATATGTATGACGCAACCGGCGGCCGAGAAAGCAGCCTAATCTCATCACCGACACGTTCCTTTCCAACTTATTCCTCCGAGCGGCAGAGATGGAGTTCCCTTTTCAAGAAAACTCCCACCGCAAAACTTAACAAAAATCCCCC
>CM052188.1:122705-162389 GCA_028455805.1 Lasioglossum figueresi | reverse complement strand
CCCCCCCCCCCCCCCCCCCCCGCAAGGAAGGCAGGTTTTACAAATTTTCTACGAAATCTTATCCGTGTCGACGCAAAAATTTATCTAATCTTTTGCTGCGATCACACTCGAGATTTTCTACGTTTACGGTGTGCACGATTTTTTGGTAGGACTAATTTTGGCGCAACATAAGAATTTACAAAATGCCACGCGTTAATTATTAAATGTCAATTGTTGCTAGACACTGCACATCTTTGTGCAAAGTAAAAATGTTCTAAACTCGATTGCAAGGAACATTAGTTAACTGGCAATGTGTTTCTTCTTCTAAGAATTGTAGTACGTACAAATGAATGCAACATGCGATCGCTTTGCATTACCTCCGTACGAAATGAGCGTCACAGGCATGTAATTACTCTGGCAAACAGAAACCAGTTTGATCGGTCGCGAGTATCTCCCTGGCCATCGGGAAGTTTAAACATTTTGAAGGCTCGCAGTCCGTTGCAGCGTAAACGTCCCGTCGGACAAGAACTTTCGGTCTTCCTGAAATATTCGAGCGGGCCAACTGTTCTGCAAATTTTTCAAGAATTTCCAACCTGGAACAACATTCCTCGATCGCAGCAACGTCGCATCGGTCGAAATTCTGTTTTCGTTCTGCTATAACTTGGAAAATAAATTTGCAGACTTACGATTAGATCCGAACTGTGATCGTTTCGTTACAAAAGATAGCGCAACGATAAACCTGGGCTCAATCGATTAGGCCAATGTTAGAAAAGTTCTTCGTTTTTAAAATGTGAACGAATTCTTTAGATTTGGACACCTACCGTAGACAATTTCTCGAAAATCGGAAATTTAGCGTTCAAACGCAATTCTTTGTTCAACCGTATTTAAACTGTTCGCGCTGAGTGCCGCTCGTTAGAATCGACCAATCAACGAAAGCGGTAACTTGAAAAAGTATCTTCGTTACGAACCGTTGTTGAAGCTAGAAACATGATATCTTAACGCTACGTTCGGACGTAACTTTTTTTCTCTTCCAGGACATAATCTGCCAGGATATTCAAGGTTTGCGAGTGTAAGATAATCGGCTTATACCGAGTCCATTATCGTCGTTATACCTTTGCGCGACGAAATATATCCAGCTTGGTTACATCGCGATCGGACACTAGCGTTGAATTTTCATTTCGCCGAGACTGCGATCGTTGGTCTACAATGAAGTCGCGTCTTTCGATGAACGAATGACAAGATTTTTACGTAGACGTCGCGAGACTCGTTAGAATTTCTATCCGAACATCATGGAAGAAAATTGTGTTTCCGTCAAAAAATTATTCCATCTTTTCAAATTGCAAATTTTGTTGACTCCGTGTCGTCGTTTCGATCGAGGTCGAAACGATTTCCTTGTACATCGTCATCGTATGCTACACGTACACATATGTATGTAAGTAAAAATCGTGCAGGTTTTTTTTAATTGCTGCGCTATGCCGACGCGAGCCGTCAAGCTACTTTTTAACGTCGGAAGAAAAAAGCAGCATAAATCACTTCAGGACGTACGAATGGCACCGAACCCGCTGTTTCCCGATTTTCTGTTTCGTACGCTGAAGGATCGATTTATGTCGCACGTTTCCACGTATGCGTCCCTGGCCCTGCAATTTTTAATAGAACTTTTCAATTTCCTCCCGGACGTGTTCCTCACCCTCTACGGCATGGCACGGCCATCTTTCAGGGGTTTCGGTATTACGGTCCTCGCGTGCAGATTTCGGAAAGCTGGACGATGTAAGGCGTACACCGAACTCGTAATATATTCATAAAACCGGCTCGCTTTCTTCTCCGTTCGCTATGATCTCGAAGGTGGAGCAGACTTTCGTCCCTGGATAGCAACTTGGCTTTTCGGTCCGCGCTACGTGACAAGTGGTACATGTCTTATTCTACGACCTGTCTATATTATATGATTTACGTCGCGGATTCGTGTTCTGGCTGCTCCAGACGTAATATACGAGACTTTTCTGAGCTGCCGAGTGCCTTAACCTCCACCCGTATTAGTTTTTGCGCGGTTGCAACGTCTAGAACTACTTTGGCCAAAAGGAGAGGTTCCGGTTCGAGAAGACAAAGAAACGATCATTTCATTTTCAGGATGTTTTCCCAACAAAACGAATAAGATAAGAGACCATGGTTTCGCGACGCTTATAAATACTGTTGTTATATACCATGCAGTTGCTCGTTATATATTATACGATACATATATTCGGTATACGTCAAATATATCTTAACTGTACGCGATCGAAAGTAATCACAGTTAATTAACAAATTTAACCGGAGCTGCTCCGATGGATCGTATACCATTGATATACACAGGGCTCGCCCTGTACATAGAACACATACCGAAGCAGCTCCGGTTACGTTTGATAATTAGTTGCGACTACTTTCGATCGCGTACAGTTGACATCGAACGTTTAATTTATCTTTATGCTGTCTTTATTTTGCATACGGGGTGAGATGTAAAGAGTAAGAGTAGAAAAAACTTGTTCGATTTATGGAGAAAAAATAATGTTTTTAAGGTCGTTCGAGCATGTTCCTACAAACAATTGCAAATAATTGCACAAGCATCGATTACTTTATAAATGTTTTTGTAAATATTACTTCGATCAATTATTTCTTGAATCACATCGTTTGTTTTACTTACGATAAGCCGAATTTTTAAAGAAAACCAACAATAAACGTTTTTTTACGACAATCTCTTTTTCCGTATCGATCCGTTTAAATTAATTCCCGTAGTGTTGTAAATTCATTTGGAAATCATTCCGCAACTGTTTGATTTGCCATTACATTAAATGGACTTCACGACGTATCGATTAAAATGAACTTGTTTACAGTGAACAGTTATTTCAATTGATTTTCAATCGCGCGGATAAAAACATTTAATTATCGCGATAACCGATTTATACCGCTTCATTCGTTGATCGTGAACGGTACAGGCATATCGTGTACTATAATACAAACTACAGCGAGTTATTTTGGTATACAAAACGAGAAAAACTTTTGATCTTTTAGGTACAACGAGAGAGTCGAAATCAATTTTTTAAGAAAATATGTTGTACAGTTTAATCGAGAAAACGTTCGTTGCGAGCGCAATATCAGCCTGTCGTTGCTGCAACGGATACAGTCCTGGAAACTATAACCATTAGGTTTCTTACACCCCGTACACGGTGTCGACCAGTTCGAAAGCGAGGACGAGCAGGAGGACGAGCAGGAGGACGAGCAGGAGGACGAGCAGGAGGACGAGCAGGAGGACGAGCAGGAGCGCCATCACCGTCGACGTAGCCGCACGCAAATCGTTCCCGGAACGGTGGAGTTCGCATGGAAACGGGTCGCTGTAATGTAAAATCGAATGACAGGCACGTATGTCTGTCACAATCTCGGTTGAATTATTCCCGTGTCCGTCTGGAGAGCCACCGCGCATTAAACTCTGCCCTTAGCGCATCGGACATCCGGACCTAGCCGGACAGAAAGGGGTCGAACCGTCCTGCAATCGCATTTATCCAGCCCCCGCGTCCCGGAGTCGGATACTGGAATATTTTCAATGGCGATAAACAACCATTCGTCTATGTACCTACCCGGCCCTCCGTTCCAGTCGTCGCTTCTTTCCGCGCTCGTTCCCATCCCGAGACGAGGAAGCCCGCGCGCTATCTATCCTCTTTCTATCCGGCCCGGGAAGATGCATGTAACACCGAAACGATCCGATGAATGTTCGACCGCGGCAAAAAGCGCCGCTGCTCCGGAGATACATCGCGGTTCCTCCTGAAAGAATATTAAGCGCAACCTCCGTGCGCGCTAGCCGACGTTCGGGGTTTTCTGAAATTCTCGATCGATCAGTCCTCGGCAGCACCGGAAGACCGCCTAGGCCAACGTTCCGAACTCGGGCCCCGAGGAAAAAGCCCGGACAAACGGATAAATCTTTGGTGCCCGTTCGCGGTAAACGATCCATCGGACCATCCAGCGGAATAGGAGATACGGGATAACACGCTGCAACTGCAACGCGATCTATACATACGTATCGAGCGATCCAAGCTTAAACCCGTTGAGCTGTTGCTATTGCGGATCGTACACCGTACCCCCTGGCCCCGAGACCAGATATCAGATAATCTATCGTATAGATTTAAACTGTCCTATTATCCGAACATTCGTTACACCGACATGGAATTCGAAATGACCGATGATACGGTGAACAGCGGTGATTCGATATCGAACATTTAAACGATCGGTGTTATGTAGTACCGAGTCAAGCCAATGACAAATGCCGCGGAATCGATCACACGCGTTCTAGCTCGGCCGCTCGACGCGCGTCTACCGGAAATCGAAATTTACGGGAAATCCTGCGACGATGTTTCATAGGGGAGGCTTTCTTGACCCGTTAAGGGATTACGTTACAAACGGTATATCTACCGGCAAAGAGTATAGCCGGATACGGGGGAGAAACGTACCCCCCAAACCAAATTGGTCTTTCTTCGTACCATTCGATAGGGTTCCCAAAGAAAACTCTCTGTGGCAAGTTTCAAGTCGGTACTCCAACCACAAGGGTAGTTACAGTTATAGGGTGAGCACGATTTAACGGGTTGCGCTTCGTTCCTTCTGTTCTTCTTAACAAAAAATTACACAATTATCGCGTAACCGCATTTATATTATTACGGTTGTCAACAACGTGTATCGTTTTCGCATTTTTTGGATTAGAATTAGGCAAACGTTAGAAAAAAATTGATTTCCAAAAATTCGAAAAAATACAGATTTCTCATAGAAATTTTGGATATACCAATTTTATACAAACTCGGTAGTTGGCAATTGTCGAAAGCGTGTTCTTACGTAGACTTTCTTTCAGAAGCGACTATACTTAAACTTATTCGCGTTCTTTGTCTTCATTACCCGTTTCTCCGACGACAACGCATCGAAAGGAGATCGTATAATTCCTCGAGCAATTTTACGGAATGCCGGTCCGACGAAAACCGATGGAAACCGATGGAAACCGATAGAACGAGCGAGAGAGAGAAAGAGAGAGAGAGAGAGAGAGAGAGAGAGAGAGAGAGAGAGAGAGAGGGAGGAAGAGAGATAGGGTTGATTACGCACGGGTTAAATGACCTGTGAAAAACGAAAACGCAATTTCTCCCCCCGGATCTACCTCCGTAAAATATCTCTGATTACCGAAGGAACGATATTGACGTTCAAGAAACAAACTCCTCGGAACGTGGCTCTTCTTGCGCTTGATGGGAAGCTATCGTATATTAGCCGAATTCGATTTACCGGATCGTCTCCTCTTCCGTTTCCGGTCGCAGACAAAATCCCCGAAAATCCCCGGTGGAAAGCCGAGTTTGAACGAACCTACCGGCGAAGAAAAAGTGCGAGCGAGAAAGACAGAGAGACGCGCAGAGGGAGACGCAGAGATTGTGCTATGTAGTTCTCGGTAAACACACCAACCAGCACGCCATCCCTCTTTCTCTCTCTCTCTCTCTCTCTCTGTCTTTTTTCCATTCTCTTCTACAACCACCTTCTCTGCATAGCGTGCGTGCATTCATATACACACGTCGCGCATACACGCGATCGACGAAACTCTCTATTCGCCCCTGTTCCGGACTCCTAGGGAATTTTTTCCCCGATATAGAAATAGATGCTGTGCGTGGGCGTGGCTCGGGAAGAGAGATCGCTCCCTCGTAACAACCGAGAGCCCGACTCTATCCAGAAGTTCTTCCCCGACGGCAGAAATTGTCTTGTTTCCCCTCGACGCGACGCGACGCGACGCGACGCCGAGAAATAAACAATGAACCCGCGTATTTATTGTCCGGGCCAACGTCGATCGGAGGCTTTGGCTCCTCCGCGATACCCATTTTCTGAATCCCAGAGCGGAACAACGACACCATCGCAGAATCGTCGCGACGTCGTCGACGGTCGAAGGTCGACGGTCACCGATTCGCGGCACGATATCTGTACCTGTACAATTCAAGAGAGAAATTTCTTATATCTCGGTGAAATATTCAATTTTTCTTTCGCAGGATATTGTAGTATCGCCTCTTCGACTCTCTTCGATTCTGGTCATTTAACCCCTTGCCGTATAAAGCCGGGCTCGCGCGAACGTAGAAGTGACGGACGTTGTAACGTAAGTACATGCGTCGCGTAGCGTTACATTGTTTTAGACACGATCGGTCGGGCGAGCAACGATGCATCTTTAACGTGCGAACAACGTCGGGCGTCCGCAACGTTGACGATTGCTACGACGCGACGTGGAAATGTTTTTTAAGATTTTTTCCTCCTACCCCTCTAAATTATTAGATTATTTGGTAAATATCGTTAAACGTTTTTGAATAGAAGATGATGAGATTTATGTATCACTTTTAGAAAAACTTACGAAACCTTGAAATTTGATTTACCTTTAAATATACCGCTTTAAATACCGTTAAACAGATTTCTGTGAGAGGTAGTTTTCGGAAAAATATTAGGCACGTATTTTTTGGCCATCATCCACGTTGAAGGGTGAAAACAGACATTAACGTGGACGATTGTCAAAGAATAATATACCATATTATATGTATATTATCGATATCGTTCTACAAGTTTCTGTACGTGAATTGCTTTTATGCATTTCGTACAGTCGAATAGCACCGAAAGCTCGTTTCGACTGCTATATCTCAGCTAATTCCGAGTTTTTCCTGAAGAAAGTTTTGTGGGTCGTTTCTAAGACCGCGGGATCAAAACAAGGTAAAAAAAGTGAATTTTTTGAGTCGTCAAGACCAGGAAACCCCTTCAACCTCAAACTCTACTACTTTTTTCGTCCTCGGAGCACGGCAGCAGCTTGCGAGGCTGTGTATCCGAGTCGAGATAATGGTAGGTCGTCGTAAATAAAGCACTCGTTCGCCGAGAACCCTGCCACTTGGTCACACTTTTAAAGCGGAGAAGGAAGGCTCAGCGTTTGTCTTCTCTGGTTACGTCTTTCGCTCTTCCTTTCCCCCTTCTCTCTCTCTCTCTCCCTCTTCCTCTCTCTCACTCTCTCTCCTTTCCTTGTCTCAATCTCTGTGGATTTAGCCCATTAGATGGAATTATGTTTATTCGGCTGGGTATTTAGTAGACAGATAGCGAAACGGCTGAATTAGCAACGGATGGAATAAGTTGCTGCGTTATTAAGGCGAGTTAAACGCAACGCGGATCTCCGAGCCATTACTAATTAAAAGTAAAAGGAGAGGACTTAACAGCTCCTCCTGTTTTTCAGCCGGTTGGTTAGTCGGTCGAAACATTCTCGCGGCGGAACGCGGTGTAAAGACGTTTAATTTATGTTGATCCCATAGTTGGCGCCGATAGACGAGTTTTACGTATCTATTTATTAATTGTTTAAACCTATTCGTTTATCGAATACAATACAATTTTGTTACGTACAGCTTAGCCGTTGCACAGTCTCTAAATTCTCAAGCAACATTTTTTCAAAACATTATCAATTACTTGAGACAGAAGTGGTACAACGAGCCCAGCAGCGCATACCATTTAATCGTCATCCTTGTCAAGAGGAATACTTTCGTTCGAATTGTAGCTAATTATTATCGGATATTCCCGAAATCTCTGCGAGAGACTATATCGTATACGTTTGCGAATACTTCGATCGGTATTAAAATTTTTCTGGTACTTCGTGCTGTCGATGGAATGAAATTCACTAGAGAGATTACTAAATTATGTTCCCGTATCTCGTATTTTCCAATTAAAATTTCCACAATTGCACCGTCCGCAGAAAAATATTACCCGTTTTTTCACTAACGCGAAATAATTCATCTTGGATCGATATATACTAATATTTGTGTCGCGTGTAATGAAAAAATGTATCGCGTCGCGATATCCGGACAAATCGATTTTGTACGTAATAACTCGTTGCAAAAATATGCCAAAGGGACGTACAGTTGACGTTACCGATGGAAAAGGGGACTAAAATGCGATCGTTCCAATGCAGGATTCTAATATTTTTAATTTACGATTATTGAGATTGCAAAGATGCATCCACGAGGAATTATTCGACAAAATTTCTTTGGGTGTATACATTATATAAAAAGAATGGCCAAGTATTTGGATAGACACGTTCTTGTTATTTTTACAAAGTAATTCTAAACGATCGCCTTCACCGCAGCGCAAACCTAGCGTTAATAAAGGCACGACTGCTTAAACTGTTCGTCTCTGCGACTATCGTGCTCTGAAATTTCTGGAGAGGTTGGCACCGATGTGACTCCCGCGAGAAGCCAGCTTTTAAATTCCTTCATATTTTATGCGACCGCGGCGCCTGTACAGAATTCAAAGGAATCAGCATTTTTTTTTTAAACTCAGAGGAAGCTGTATCGGTCTCGAGTATATTGTCCGATCATCCGTTTCTCTGGGCACACCGCGATCGCGCGAAATTTCCAAACCTTCCGCACAATACCCATGAAATTTTTTTACGAGCGGCTATCCGGCTGAAAATCTGTAGATTTTTCTTCGACTCTACATCATAAATTCCGGATTAATCCGTTGACCCGACGTTATTCTATAACGTTCGTACCGCCGAACGATTAACGGTAAGTAAGCGCACTCCTTCGCATAACGCAGAATGTTCGCGAGAAACTATTCGACAGATCGATTCGATTCTTTCTACGCGTACTCGTTAATATTTTCTCTGCTCGGCGAGAATGCTACCAATGTGAAAATTAGAGTCGGTCGAAACTGGGGTTGCCTCCGCTAACGCGAACATGCATCGAATCGTTTGACCCAGGTACACACCTTTAGCGTTAAGGCGTGGCGAAGCTCCCATTTTCTTCTCCCAATTTTACCAAAGAGCAATTTCCCGGCCATAGTTCGAAAGAACGCCGTGCTCACCGGACGGCAAACAATAGCGTTCAGAAATTCAACGGGCGAAACCTCATCGCCCACGTATGCAAATGAGAGTTTCTCGCGCAGCTGCCTGACGGCGGCCTCCTATCCGTCGAGCAGAATGGCGTGGCAACTCGATCTTGCTAAATTTTTTGTCCTTTCGTTAACGCGGTGACAATAGAGTTGCAGCCTGCGCCGCACACATCAGCGACAGTTGTGCGTGGCGGCCAAAAGAAACGGGTGGGCGGAGGAGAAGGGGGTTGGAACGTGGCGCCCGTGTCACAACTTAAACGGCTGTCATCCCTCGAAAGAAAAAAAGAAAAAGCGGGCGGGAGAGGGAAGTCTTTGGCGAAGGGACCGTGACGCTATTACGTTGGTGGTTCGTAGGTGACTGGGTCCCCGATGCCGGGGCCGAGTATTTGTTCGACGTGTCTGAAGTTTGTATCTTGAAAGGGTCAAGCACGCGCCCTCGTCCTCCTTCCCTTTATCTCGGTTCTCCTTTTTGGCCCCCGTATGGGTCCATATGGCGCGGAATGTATAAATAACGCGGCGGTTCCTTCTATTGTGGGATAAGTAAACCTCGGTGAACGCGCAGGGACGCCGCGCCGCGGGCTAGAAAGAAACGCGAAAGAGAGCGAAACGAAGAAGGAGAGAGCGAGAAAAGCGAGAGAACGAGAAAAGAGAGAGAAAAGATAGAAATGGGGGGCGGGTCGGGACACAGATGAAAAAGGGTCGACCGGGCGAAGAAAAGCACACTTCGCGTCGGTATGCTTGACACGGCGCGCGGCGCGCAGCGCGCGGCGCACGGTGCGGCGGCAGAAATGAGAATGAAAACGTGATACCGCGTACGAAGGAAATTGGTACGGGCCACGGGAGCGTGGCAAGCGTTGGCGGGCTCGGGATGATCGTTGCGAAACGATGATATATCGACTGGATGAAAAGAAACGCCGACGGTGGAACGCGCGCACGCCGAAGAATGATCGCGCGTCGCGTGGAAATAGTTTTCAATCGATACACCGAGAGACCGGATGAAACCGGAACGAACCTCTGTCGCCTCGCGAAAAAAAAAGTCAATGGGAAAAGGGCGCAGGCAAAAAGGGACAGGACTGCCACCCGGGACGCTGCTGCCAGAGAGACTCTTTCATCCTTGAATGTCTTTCCCGATAGTTGTGTGGAGCTTGTTCCCTTGCGAAGCTTTGAGATAGGGTACCAGCGCTCGGGACACCGACCGCAGCCGGGTCTAACGAGAACAGATTTCGCCGGTCAAAGCCAGCCGAGCTTTAATTCCTTTACTCCCGCGATGCATTATTACCGACATCGATTGTTTTCGATAACCTCTTTGACAAGGAGCTCTCCCTCCTCCGTCGATGAATATCGATGGCGGCGCTGCTTTTCTCTGTTCTCGTCGGTTATTTTTTCCGTATCGTCTGCGCGCCGCACCGACGATATTTGCATTCTTACAGGAGCAAAGAGAACGTATGGATATTAGCGGCGAGAAAGGTTATACGAATATGCCGACCGTGCCGAGGACCGTAAATCACCGGTAAAACCGAGCCGGAGAGGGTCGTCTCTCTGTGCGACTCGCACTTTATCATGCCGTATAACGAAGACACAAACGATCTGCCCGCCAGGAAGAATTAACGTTGACAGGTCTTTCTTCCAGGCCAAGGCACGATTATCTCTGCCAACTCCTTGAGAATCTGGATTATGAATTAATTATCGCCGTGGAAATGGCGGGGCCGCTTGGCAAGCCGGACGGTTTTTCGATGACAAACAGGGAATAATCGCAGTAGTTAGCGAAAGGACCCCGGCGCGGCGGGACGGGGTGAGGGGACACGTTCATGTTGGATAAATTGATCGTTCCAGTCTTCGGGCTCGCGGCGCTTCATTAAAAATTTTCGACGCTGCCGCCGTTCGTTAAACAGTAATTTTGCAGACTCTCGTGTTTTAATTGGACCGTCCAGTATTTCCGACCTGTTTGGGGTTTAACGTGGCCGCGCCTATCGATTCGCCCGTGTCTACGATTTCTAAACGTTCCAAAGCTTCTGTCCAGTCTTCAAACTTATACTTTTACGTAAACAAAAGCGAATAATTTACCTGGAAACGTAGCATCGAAATAACTCGCGATGTTGTTTGTTTCGCGCATGAAAATATAAGAATATTAAATAATATTTCAAGTATTTGCACGTTAGAATTTTCCATCGCGAACATTATCAATTTCCTGTCGACCCGATTTGGTAACTACTCTCGACGTATCGAAGTTATAATACTTATTGGAGCAGCGGTACCATTTTCAGGATTAAACGGAGTTCTCTTCTCTCGCGTTGTATCGCGTAGATTTATAGAGGCCATGTTTTCATATTTTAATCTGTTATGGAAATGTTCCAAATGTCCCAACATTTATGTTACGAGTGAAGCGAATGCGCTTGTTTATAATATTATCGATTCTTCCGAAGCGTAGATACTCTCGTTCCCGTGTATTCGATCGAACTCGTATCAAGAATAACCGCGTAATTATTTGTAAACAATTCGTACGATTGGAAAATGAAATACATATTTGTGTCGTATCGGTGACGCGACGGGGCCGTGGCGGAAGCGTGGGAATGTTCGCCACAGAAAAATAAATATTCGCCACAGAAAATCGTAAATATGGAAGTCGAAAAATAGGGAAAGGATATAGAGTGGAAGACGAGCGTCGATCCGCCGACACTGGGCCAGAGTTGGGAAAAAAAGTCTTTGCGCTTCCCTCTCTACCATCGGATTCCCCTCTAGCGACTCTCTACGCGAAAAGAATATTTGACAGCTATTCGATACCTTTTTGTACTTGGTTGCCAAACATCGATTCGACTCTCGGTGGCTTCGAACAAGGGCTACCAGGCTGATAGGGCTTTTCGGAAGAGCGACGAAGCTCTGTTTCGTCTTTTCGAAATTATAACGACCCGGACGACGGTGTCCCGGTAATACGATCAGCTGTGCCGTATGACAGCGCCATTTTTCTTGTCGGCCAATTGCAAGTCACGTAGATGGTGCAAGGCGAGCCTCTCTCGTCCACGTACGTACGTAGGTACGTATCGCACGTACATTTTTGGCACGGCCGAGAACACCGGCAGCCTGCTCGCGAAGAGACACGTACGCGCCCTACACGCGGGCTACATCTCCTCCGCGACTCGGGCTTGCCTCTTTCAAAAGAGACACTCCGTCTTCCCGGACAAATTTCAGCGTGATTCACGGCGATACCAGAATTAGGGACATTTTTCATTTTGCTACCGACGACGTCTTGCGCCGAGTCCCGAACAAACGTGCTACCGAGCTTCCAAACTTTCTCTTCGGATCCTCTCTCCGACAAAAGGCTGCCGGTTCCGTGTTACCGCATCTTACTTTCAAGCATCGCGCGGATAACGCGTGCAACTGAAATTACACGACTCGAACAATTGTGACGATTCAATTTGTAGCATTTTCGACCAAAATCGTTTCCTCGGCGTTTCATCTGTCACGCAACGCACAAATATCGCAGTAAAAAAATTACCGATGGCTCGTAGCAGAGACTTCGATCTTTAAAACGAGGTCCATCCAATAAGTTTATCGTTGTACCATTCTTTGTTTAAAGAAATTATCACAGTTCAAATATAGATAATATCTCGAGAATCAGAGTGTTCGAACACTTTTTCGATACATCGTAAATGTATATCGTTTCGTGACATACGCGTGCGCGAAGGATCCTGGAACTCGTCTGCTCGATTTGTAGAATGAAAACACTCTAAAAGTGATACGGTATTCGGATAAGTTAGGAGAGCATCGTGGTTGCGACGGTTAACCGTTAACCGATGCGATTAGATCTCTCGGTCGGACCCCCCTCCCTCGATGAAACTATGTATACGAATCGCAGGCTACCCCCGATAGAACTAAAATTGCAACGGTTTTAGATGCGACGTGTTTTTTTTGCATTAGCGTTCGCTTTCTAGAATTTGAAGATAGCTAGGAAAAATATTGAAAACGTCTAAATCGACTGTACGCGCAGAAGCAAATTGACCACCCGTCGTCGCGTCGTCCCCAAACGGTTAAAAGGTCTCGCACGTTAACTAAAAAAATTTGGTGTATTTTTCATTAGGAAGCAAATTTCCCGATTCATTTTTCCAAAAGCGATTAAATTCCGAAAAACTCGATGTAAAACGAAACGGGAAATAGGAATTTTTGCATCCGCTTCGCACGAGCACTGTCCCAAACGTTCTGTACCGTCTTTTTCCACGCTGAAAGAGTAACCGCAAAAGTGGTAAAAGAAGAAGCGCAGAAGCCTGGGCTGCGTTACTTTTTATTTTACAATCCACCGTACGTTATATTCAATCTCTGCCTTTTCATAAGAAGCGCGCGTCCCCTTTCATCCAAGAATCCTGCAGAATTGTAATATATATATATATGTAACTCGAGAGAAAAATAGTGGAGAACGGAAAGACTCGATATTACGCTCTGGCTCGACTTTTCCTTCTGTACCGCATACTTGTAATTTCTGGCTGTTCGATGAGAATGTAAACGGATGGTTTGTCAATCGACGGACGATCCTTCGCCATGGATATCGAGAGGCGATAAAGTCACGAGCCGATCTCGTTTTGACGTTTAACGCGTTCGATATATTTTTGAGCTCCTTTGAAGGACAGCGAGAGGTTAAATGGATCGCCGCGCCGCGTGTGTAAATAGGACACCGGGTCCCGCATGCAGGACAGGTAACAACCGATTCACGCAATGCAAATGAAAATCTTATGCGGTGGTCGGCGCATTGGTGAAGTGTGTGCACGAAGTCCGCTTTCGAGTGCGGCCCGGCTGCATGGACGTACCTAGGCGGGACTGGGTACCCCCGGTGAAAACGAAGCGGGTGCTTGTGTCCTAACACGGTCCTGTTGACATTGCATTAGCCTCGGAATAATTATTCCCGTATCGATCATCGTGTCGGTTGTAATTGGTTTCGGCGTGACTGGCCGACCCGACCAGACCCGACCAGACCCGACCCGACCAGACCCGACCAGAACCGACCCAACCCGATTCGGCTACTTAATTCCGGCAACGAATCGCTCGCAGGATATCCCGCGAACCCACGATGAACGATCTCGCGGTGCGAAAAGAGACGTAACTATCCGCGAATTCGACCCAACACGATGCACAAAGTGGTAAATATTAAGTCCGCGTATCCACGTATTTCATTGTAAAAGAGACCGACCATTTTTCAAGTAAACTTGTTAATTCGATTGGACTGCGAAAGAGTTGATAGAACTCGAACACGTTATCGGGTTGCAACACGGTGTCCAAGCGAATAAGGACATCGAAATCGGGAAACGGTTCGTACGATGTAATTCCATGCTCGCGTGACCTATCTCAGGAAATTACGTGCTAATTACGCCGGTAATGCGCGTAATGTGCCAAATCTCTTCAGCAATGTATTACATCAAATCCTACGCTG
This sequence comes from Lasioglossum figueresi, assembly GCA_028455805.1. NCBI lineage: Eukaryota > Metazoa > Arthropoda > Insecta > Hymenoptera > Halictidae > Lasioglossum > Lasioglossum figueresi. The sequence goes on along the minus strand of CM052188.1, from coordinate 148,108 downwards.
GGAGTATTATCTGTAAACACCGATCGTTTCTCATAGTTATCGAAAACGGCAGTGTAATTAATACTGTCTGCGCGATTATGGGCTAACGCGCATCGATTAGTTCCAAGCATTTACCACACTGTTCAACCATCGCGATCGAACGATCTCCGATCGGTACGCGTTTTCCGTGTGTCGTACCTTCGCGTGCTGCTGCCATTCGAGTCAAATTTATTTCATGTAATTTTACGCCGTTCGACTATCCTTCTGATCTTCGAAGCGATTTGTAAATTCCCATAACTGTATCGTAACTTGTCGAAGGTACGTTTTTTCTGGAAAATAAAATGTTCTGAACGACGTTATCGACGAAGACCGAGGTTAAACAGCAGATTACTTCCCAGTTCGACAACGAGTCAATGTTTTCGTATTGGAACGTAAGCGATATTATATTTGATCAAATTGGACGATTCCATTGTACTTTTCGCATTCGGATTTGCCACGAACGCATAGAAATCTGCAGTCCATTTATCATATCCCGTGATCGCATTCTCAAGGATAACAACTGTACGGCGTATTCGGACGACGAGAAATTTAAATAAAAATTCATTTCGGAGTCGTATTCAAATTACTTCCGTGCAAATAACTTCTATCGCGTACTACAATGAAGATAATGACGGAGCAGGATGAGTGACAGAAAATCGGATATCCTCCGACGCGACGCGACGGGCACGTCGCGTCGGCAGACTGGAAATTCTTCCGCGGAATTCCGAACCTGGATTATTACATCAACGTCACGACAGTACGCTAGATTCTTTCTCCGGATTTTCAATCCGGTCTACGGTAGACTCGGATTGTATATTCCCGATCTGGAATTATAATTGAATCTTCCCGCGAAGGCAAAACGGTCGTCTCCCATTCTACGACGAAAGTAATCTCAACTTACAGCGACAAACGAATTATTTTCATAGCAGATTTCATTGGAGGTACAAGGGGAAGGCGGACGATCCCGAACATTTTAATGTCAGTTTGCCGTTCCATACGAAATGTCTGATTTCGAACAAAACTTTTCTCTAAATAAATCTTAATCCGTTTAATGTAATAGTTTTTTTTAGATAAAAAAATAATTTCGACCGATAAAAGCAATTCGAATGAACTGAAACTCATGTTTTCGATGCGTTGGCTGGGAAACTGTGTCACCGGTGTCACCGGTGTCGGCCGACGATACGGGGCAAGGGGTTAAAGGAACGCGTACCACGTATCGGCGCTCGAGAAGCGTTCGTCGAACGAGTTTCAGTTACTTAGCTCGTATCGTAAAGTGGATCGTCGGCGGTGGAGAAGCGAATCCGACGAGGAAAGAACAACGGGAGTATATTTATTCGTGTATACGTATACCCGAACCTGGTGCGGTCGCGGGCCGTAAAGCCTGGCCGAAGCGGGGGTGTATTCGAAGCAACGAAAAAGGGGCCAGAGCCAGAATCGACTCTGTAGCCAGACTTTACGAGCAGTTACACGCATCCTGGGACTTGTCTCGGATAGCGTGGAACGAGAGAATTAGCTCCCCCTGTCGGTATATTTCATCGAGCACGGCTAAGGGCGGGAGGGATGGAGAGAGGGAGACGCGGTCGGAAAAAAACTGACACGGCTACGTCGGAGAATGGCCGACCAGGTACTACGGTTAACTCGCGGCGAGTGGCGTTTCGAATTTCCCTTATTACCAGACATTCCGGGGCCCCCGGTACGGCGAAGTATCCGGCCTGAAGCGCGACAGTACAATTTCCGCGGTTTCGAAACTTTAAAAGGCCGCGCGAGCGCTGCGAATTAAAACGTCGGAAAAGGGGGTAAACAAAATAACGCTCGAGTCGAGCAATTCATCCTCGCCCGCGGCTCGAGTTCCGCTTCTCACTCGAACGGGGAAGAGGACTTTTACTCCACGACGATAGATACCGAGCCCTCGGATACTCACCGACGAACATGCTCCGGTGTGCGTATAAATTACCGTTGAGGACGAACCAGCAACACAACAAGACCAAGACTCCGTCATTTTCCAGCTGCTCCCGCAGCCGACATGACGCGTCGCGACGCGACGCGACGCAGCCCGGCGGCACGCGGCAGGCCGTTTTCAATTTTCCCGATCAAACTGGCCCATTCGACGTCACGTACGCGCATGCACACCCGCGCTCTCGTCTCGATGTATTGTTTCTGTCCGGCGATTGTCTGTGATCGACGGTCGCGACAGTCGCTTCGATCAACTCCGATTCTTCCGTGAACGACATCGAGCCTGTTGCGAAACGGTTGTGTCGGCGTTTTGCGGAACTCGGATCGCTCGGGTGGAGGTCGATGAGCTCGAAACACGTTGCATATCGTTTCTTCGGATTTTCAACGGTGCGTTTCGTGTCGCATCGATCTACCGGCAAAGATTAAATATATTGTAATTGTACGGGATGTCTCTCGATAATGTCGTACTTCCTTCGACGAGTAAAAAGTAAAAATTTATTTTTGTTATAATATATAGTGTCTTCGAATCGCATTTGCGAGGAAAAGGTTTATACGTAGAGTTTACAGCTACGAGGTAGCCTCGGACGAGCCGCATCGATTGCGACAGCGCAAGCCGATTTCTATCGGCAAAATCTAACAGCTAACGAGCGGAAATTAAATGGTAAAAAAAGCGCGCACCATCCGACGCGATAACTTGAAATCGCTGGCGAAACGCTCGATCCCGCAGAAAGAAATGCTCTCTACGCTTTCTAGTTTTGTTGTTACGAGTGCTCGTTATAACAGATGTCAAACTTGCGGCCCCGTGACAATTATCGAAATAAAGCGTGTTAATTTACAATCGACGATACAATTCTGATGCGACAAAACGCTTGGATACATGATATTATTGCCAACGCGATACGCTATGCCGCGCGCTGTTCAATTACTTGTCCATTACCGGCTAGTCTAAAAGCACATTTTCCATTGTTTCGTTTCTTGAGCATCTCCTTGCAGAATATTACAAATGATCGGTGAAATATGCTGCCTCGCAAAGGGTTGCCTTTCGAATAATAAAATGCTTCCGCCCCCATTAATTGGCAACCGATAAAGGGGTAAATAGACTGGAGAAGTCCTTTGATGCCGGGAGTGCCTTCCAGCAATTTATTATTCGAGGAAGAAGCAAGGATTACTTTGACTCGCATTTAAATTCGCGCGGCATACAGCGGAAGATATGCAACGCGCGAAAGTTTCGCTGGGAAGAAAGACCCGTAACGTTGAGCCGGATTTTCGCAATCTATTCGAAACCCTCCTCCGCGCTAACGACGTCTATATCCTCGTCGAGCCGAGCATCCCCCTATTTTTCTTATTTAACCAGTCGTTTCTTTAAAACTGTGCGAATGCTATGCGCAGTTTTTCCAATAAACAAGGGAATACTTTTGAAAATGCATCGAGTACGCGTTGCGCTGGATAAGAATCGCTTCTGTTTATTCGATGGCCCGCTAATTCTACTTCGAGTGGAAGATTACACGTTCGCGACCAGATCAAATGGAAAACGTTAAAAATCTTTGAAGAATTAAAAGATTGCGTTGTATTATTTCGAACTCTCGTTAAAAATTGTTACGTTGAGGAAAGAAAGGCGTATCTGTGCAGCTCCAGTGTTGTCTCGCTCTTATCGCGGACAGCTTCAATTTTCAATGAAAATCAGCAGTTCAATTATTATTCTACAATATCGTTGCATAAAATTGGACAGCGATGTACGCGTGGTATTTGCCAGCATACGCGGAGCAGATAGTTCGGATCGCAACGCTTTCTTGGCGACATATTCCCGTAAGAACACCATCGCCTAAGTGGTCAGTGGGTAGCAAGGAGCCAACTTCGTATAAAGTGCCACCGAACTAGCGATATAGGTTTACCGAGCGAACTTGGGGCTTATAGGAGGAGCTAGGGGGAATCGACGAGGAACTAGGGCACTCGTAGAAGTCCTTATTGTTGGTTAGCCAATTATGTCGATCTTCCGAACGAATACACAATAAGATCCCTGCGGAGTGCTAGCCATCGTATATTCGACAAAAGTTTCTCTTTTTACTCTGACGCGCATCGACTGTCTCGGGTCCGCTCGGTACGTCTATAGAATTCGAAAGGATCGTTCTACGGTAACGAGTAGGTCCGACGTATAGAATCGAATTTGCAAGATGCGTCCGCAGCCTGTGTCGTAGAAACGGTCGAGAATTTTTAGCGTGTCATTGCGTTGGCCGTGCACGCTGCGCGAGTATTTCTACGATAAAATAACTCGAACGGATAGCAATGCTTTATACATTTACGACCGTTTTCTGTTTTCGTTCTATGTATAACTTTAATTAATCTTTCGAGTTTATCCGAATTGGCAGCCTTCTGGTTGCGCGATCGTTGTACGGGGCTTTGGTCAATTTATGGTACGCCAATCGTTGCGACGTTGCGAGTTGGAACGCTATCGGCGTATACGTACACTCTTTGATAAAAAAAGATAGCGCGTGCACGCTGAGATTCTCTCGGAGATAGATTGAAATTTTGTCGAGATTCTACAAATCATGTATGTACGTGTAAACGTTAACTTTTAATAACAGAAAAAAATATCCGAAAAATCTACCGAAATGTCCAGCGCTCGGGAAACCTACCCTCCCTTAAACTTCGTTGATCTCGAACGAAGTTGAAAATTCGATGTTTTTCCGCGTTTCGACGATTTCGGACCACCGCGCGCGCGCGCGCGCGCGCGTCCCGTGGCTAGGCCAGACAATTACGCGTTCAAGTTTCTGAATGAGCGGTAAGTAGCGGAAGGGTCGTCTATTCTCGTCGCGAATGGGGTACGCGGGATACAGCGGATCGCGGCACACCTCAGAAACCGAAAATTATGTGTAGGGAAACACGGGAGCGTTACACGACAGCTGTCGCAATAATGTAATTTCGCGGGGAAAATGTAGCAATTAACGAGCTCGCGTGTTCCCCGGGGAGGAGGCGGTTATAACGTAACGATCCAATGGAAGGAGGGCGAGCGTTGCACGCGATGCAGCCACTTCGTGTCCGACTGGAGTGCACGCGTATACGTATATGCACACGCGAGAGAGCACTCATCGCGTTATGTAAGCGTAGTGTGCAAGCAGCACGCGACACATGCAAACGCCGCAGGGGAAGCAAATTTTCGATGCTGCGCGGACCTGAAAGATGCAGACCGTGGCGCGGCCAGATTCGGTTAGGCGAGCGTACACAAGAAGATCTTTAAAGAAAAAAGGATCCGCAAATCCACCGGGACACGATACGCACACACACGCGCGCGAGCGGGAGCGGGAGCGGGAGCGGGAGCGGGAGCGGGAGCGGATCGAGTAAAAACGCTCTGTCAACGTTGCAACGCGTTGGATCTCGAAATCGAACCTTTCCACTTTGAATCGCAGTTTGCAAAATTCCCCGGGAAACAAAGAGTAACAGAACTATTCACGCGAAATCGTTCTCGCGATGTGCGAATCGCGTCCAAACACCAACACCACCGCGTTATTTATGCATCCGTAAAGCCGACATCACCGGTAGAATGTCGATCATCCGAAGAATCAATTATCGCAACACAAATAAATCTACAGACCTGGTCGCGGGCATTTCATCGGGCTCTCGATAATTGCGTTTAATCAAAGCGGAGATCTCGATCATTGAATTACGTTAAATAAGAAACTAACTTAAAGTAAACATTTATAATTCTAGAATGCAAACGCGTAAGAACAGTCCGATACGCGTACATAGAATAATGTTCACGGTATTGTTTCATCCATGTGTGCAGGAGTATATGCGGCAACGACAATGGGATATTTCGCTTGACAAATATTGCACCAACCGAGAACAAAACTAATGTACGTTCTACCGTAATCTCTCTATAAATTTTCTAACCGATTTTACAATTACAATTTGCACTGTCCGACATCGTATTAGATTCGTCGAGTGTACATATAAAATACCGCAGAAAATTCGATTGGCAGCTCACAAATCGAATTCCAATTTTATTTTGCTCGCCTGACCGCGGTATCGTAGTTGTTCCAGTCACTTATTAATAGCTTTTTCGTATGTTGAGCGACGTAGAATTAACACAGGAAATTTCACATTATCGATCGATTAAACGTCCAAGCAGTTTCGACCGATCAAAGTCAATAACAGAGCTTGATATTCGCGTTAACTTACCCTCGCACACCTTCCATTTACATTTCTCATTAATTCTACGCCCCCCTTCTCGTATTCTACCTCGTGTACAAACTTAACGCGTACGATCGCGTAGGAGAAAGTTTTTGTAAGACGTAGAAATTGTGCTACCGTTCGTAGAAATCAAATTTCGAAAAAGTGATTTGTAGTATAAACGATGCTTAATAAAAAGTAGCAAATTGTGATTCTGTTAATTTTATCGTGAACATTAATAACTCGCAGGAAAAATTGTGTTTTTTATCGAACAACGTATACCAGTCACGTTTCGTGATCGGTACGATTAGCGTCGATAAAACACAATCTAGTCCTGAAACGTGGTTTGTGTTCTCGAAGCACTCGAGAGTCCTAAGATTTTCGATGACCGAAATGTCGAGACTCGACGAACCCGACTCGACCCGCCCCGAACACCGGGTTTCCGAAATTTTTTGGATCTCGCCCACCCCTGCGATCGACCAATTAACAACAGAATCGAGATCCAGCATTGGCCGGTACTGCGCGAGACCCCCTTAAACGATACCACAATAATATAATCATGATTGTACTCGTTAAAACGGAGCGGAACAACAACAACAACAACCAACCCAATCTTTCGCGCGAATACCTCCGCTCGAACGCTCAAAGTTTATATCGTTTCCACTTATCGATCGTTTACCAAGCTGTCACGGCTCTAAACCGACGTTCTCCCCCGCTGCGCTCTAAACTGAACGCTTTAATTGTTCAGCAGCTACGTAAACTCGGGCGTCTATCATTCCCGTGATCTTAGGGATAAAGCCACTCGGTGTAATCGCTCGGCAAAACTTGGCTGCAAGGTCGTAAAAGCATCTCGAAGAGGCGGAAACAAAGTTAACAGATTTACATGGTAAGCTCCAGATGGTTCGGGGGGGGAGGGGAGAAAGGGGGAAAAGAGAGAGAGAGAGAGAGAGAGAGAGAGAGAGAGAGAGAGAGAGAATATGAAGCGGGACAGGGGAACAATGGTAAATTGAGTCGCGACGCGTTTACTCGCGCCGCGCACCGTTGCGAATAGAAAGTACTTTGTTTTAAACGTTGCCGCAAGCCTGCTCGCGGAGAAAAGCGGCCCGCGCGCTATTTCGCGGCGTATATTATAGCTGACGATGTTTGCGAGAGGAAAAACAACGCCGCCGCGAAAACCGGCGTTACCGGAAGAGTACAAAACGCGCCGAGGCGCTGAGAAGCCAGGAAATCCCATTGCTGCGATAGGTCTCAGCCTCTCCCCGCGAAACGGGCTATTGTTCCCTTCTAATCGCAGTATTCAGGCACGCTCCGGGTCCTGGCTACTAGGGGCGCTGTTCAAGATAAAGTTGTCGCGCCGGATGATTCATGTGCCCCGCTGCGATGGCTTTTAAAAAGAATCCAGACCTTTTAAGCGGTTATCCTGCCCCGACGACTGAAAAACTGAGCGAAATTCAACGATTCTCAGATTCGAAATTTCAAGTAATTCAAAACTATGTCAATTTTAACGATCGTATTTCTCTTCTGCCGTACTCGATATATTCCGAATTGTTTTAGAAACTGAGAATAATTTGAGTGTTTCTATAGAATTTCGTCGGAACCTACTAGAATATCTTCTTTCTGCTTGGATATAGTTTGGTACTCGTTAGGGCATTACGACTTTGTTCTCCGTTGGCGACAACGCCAGTTGGAGACAATAATAATCACGACGCAATAGAAGTCGTTGCAAATGATTACAGAAAATGTTCTCTTCTCGGAATAAAGCTGCTGGTTTTCGAGAGCCTCGCTTTCGCAATTGGAGATTGGCGACGATAATAAAAACTGGTCGAAGCACGCGTCAAGAGTGAAAAAGTTGAAAATTGCAATTCCTGCGACTCGCTTTGCTCGGAAATAGAAAAAAATCCGCAGCCTAGAAATTAACGATGCCTCGACGAGCGTTCAAGTACCGATCCATGCTTACGGTGAACGTTATGGCGGACGCGAGGCAATTAAACACGAAGTGAACCGGACTGGAACGGGAGTGCAATATCCCGACCAAGCTTCGGACAGCAAAGGATTTAAACGTCGAGAGAAATGATAAAAGAGCGCGTTTAAGCATCTCGAAATCGCGGCAGCGAATCAGGTTATGACGCGAGGACATTTAGTAATATAAAATCCGTTCGCAAGGACTCCTTTGAGGAGGACAATTAAAAGCGGCAGGGCAGTCTCTTAATTATGAAGCGTCGCTGATTAAACGAATTATATTTAAAGGCTTGTATATCCCCGATGACGTTTCTTTGTCCTCGCCCTGGTAACAGCAAAAAAAAATAATCACTGGACCAGGCTCTCTCTCTCTCTCTCTCTCTACAGTCTTTGCTACAACGTCGCGCATCGCGCATCGCGCATCGCGCGTCTCCATGGAACAAAGTCGGTGCAAAGGGTGCACTCGCGCGGCTGTACTTCTTTTTCAAGTTTCTCACGAAGAAGGAGAGCGCTAACCTGTATCAGAGCGATGCATCTTCCACGCGAGGAGAACTACTGGCGCCCGTGGCGGGCAATATAACAAGAGTAACGAAGTCTCTGGCTGATAAATTCACCAGGACGGAAGAAGATCGTTCTCCTCTCTTCCGCTTCCCATCGGTAGTTACCAGCCGAGCGCTCGGAGACCTCGAAAGTTTGAACGGAGACGCTTCAGAATCGCCTGCGAAATCGACCTCCCTTCCGGTATACCGATGCCAATCTCCTCCCCTAATTACGCCGTTTCGACGACGTTGTTCTTTCGACTAAGCAGAAATTCGGCCATTCTCCCGGCGCTCGCTCGTTAACAACCGCTCCTTTTTTCAACGGGCCAGCCTTTGCGATGCTTCTTCCTGTTACACCGTGAATCGCGAATCCTCGACCTTGTCTCCGGCTCCACTGGCCCTGCCGCGACGAGACGTGTCACGATTTTCACGGGTAACGATGGAACGGACTGTGGAAAACTTCAAACGACGTTCTTTAGCCAAACGTGTTTTATTTATACTTTAATGAGAAACTTTTGCAAGGAGTTCGCTTCTCGATAGCTGGTGAACGTCGTGGCCATAAGTATTCGCTGGGGACAGCTAGCGCTTTAGGAACCGTCCCAATCTTTATGCAAAATCAAAATTAGTTGAATCGTTTGCTAGCAACGATAAGGATATCCAGGACGATATTCGATCCACAACCGAATTCAGAAATTATTCATATTTTATGATTAGGATAAACCAGCTTAATACTCGACCCATCGAATTCTAATGGAAACTCTGTACGCGGTTGTACAGCCCGAAGCTAGGCTCGCGTCGTATCCTGATCGGTAAACGGCCTACCGCATAAGATACGCGGCAAACAAGCCGCATTTCCAACGCGCACTTTACCAGACTCGCCCATTCCACGGCGCGAACGCCAGTTTATTAGTTCGTTATCTTGTGTATCGAGATACACTTGGTGGCCGTAACGGCCCCTCGAACAGTGAAAACGACCGAACCTGAACAATTTTTAACGATACTCGAACCCTCGTTAGAATCGCAACAGACGATCGATACAACTGAACGATACGCGTATCGAAAATCTACAGAAGAACAAGTACAGTGGATCCAAAAAATATTTCAACGCTAAATTTTCGATTCTCGAGAAACGTGCAATATCGAAACCATCTGTCTCGGTCATCCGAAACTTTTCTCATCCGTCGGTCATTTTTGTCCAAGAAATATTTTTCTTAGAGACTCGTGCTCCAAGTTGTACGTATCGCCTTGTATATTAGAGGATTCTTGAGAAATAATATAATAAAATACTGTAATTCAAAACAAAATTCTACCAAACTCCGCTCTCGTGTTTACGCATAAACGTAGAGACGAGCCATTTTTCTGCAAAGTTTTCGAATCAACGTGTATCTCATTTAAATATTGACAAGTTACGGTCGATGGGATGTTCTAACATGTATTAATCATCTCGTACACGTGTCACGAACGTTACCGTACCTCGTTGTATCAACATTCGGATTGTTTGAATCGATTCCACGTGGAATTCGATAATGTAACCGTGAATTGGGTACAACGGGACAGCATCTCATTTCGGTCACTGTAACGTGTCAACGCATAGGTTACACCCACATGAAATAAACATAGCGTCGTAAATAATTATGTACATTAATGGAATTAAAGAAGGATTGTTTAATGGCGCGTTAATGTCGTAGCGAGCTTCGATATTAGTTAACAGCGCAGACACGCGCTAATATCGTTTCCCGCGCTATCGCACCGGACACCCAAATAATTTGACAGTCGACAACTCCGACAGATACGTATAGCTGCAAACGTGTAGGCCATTTAAAAAATCGCTATAAAAAGAGAAAGAGAAAAACCACTTGTATCCTTTTCGATTGAAAATAGCGATGCGTAGATTTAATCGATACATTAACACCTGTTTGCATCGAATCGCGCATCAAATTTTGATTGAAAAAATTTTTTTCGTTGCGCGAGATCTGTATATCACCTTGGCGTCACCTTAACGCATTCGTTGGTCTAATTTGTTACAAATGGACTGCGGATTTTAAGCGTTTACGGCAAATACGAGTGGGTGTAATTTAAAACGGTAAAAATATTAGAGGAATTTAAAAATACTGTTACATTATTTTCAACCTGTCAAACATGTTACAAAAGAAAATACATTTCTATTCCACGCGTTACACGCATTTCTCACATTTCACACCCGGTCCAGTTACAAATTGATCAGCACTGTGAAAGAAGGTACGAATTATGAACCGGAACGCGTACATTAGTTTCCGCAGGATTCGTAGATGTAACAGTTAACGGAAGTTATTCAAATCTATTTGTTCAAAAAAAAGTGAAAAAAAAACAGCAATTCAATGGCATCGAAAACATTTCGCCCGATGCAATATTGTCGCGGCAAATCGTTTTATTGGAAAATGTTGCTCCGGTGCTTCGTGCTCGGCTAACCGGCGCATTTTTCGATAGAGTTTGGTCCGAAATCGAGAGTACGGCAAGCGAGAAATTTCACCGCGAAAATTTGATCGCGCGATTCCTTTTATAATTCGGGACGGAAGCGCGGTAAAGAAACACGAGCGTTGGCGAAGTCGAGTCAACGATTACAACTCCGAAGTGGAATAAAGAGAAGATCGTCGTCGTCCGCCTACGAGTTCACTCAACCAGTTTCCACTTTTAAACTACACGGAACTATTGTATTTTCTTATGATCAGCGAACTGGAAGCGTTCGCTCCGCCGATTTCCTCCTTTTCCTTCCATAGTCGCCTGTATTGTCTTCTATACATAGCAACTGTTTGCGCAACTGCATAAATATTGACCTTTACGAAAGTGCATTCAAATTAAAAGCGTGTAATTTCATATTAACGCGAACCTGCCTATGCAAATCATTCTCTCCTCTCCTCTCCTCTCCTCTCCTCTCCTCTCCTCTCCTCTCCACCCACCCTTTTTATATTCAAAATATTTTTATTCGCAAAGTCGCGGAAAATATTTTTACCATGCAATTCCTTGCAGTATAAATATCCATTGATACGAACGAATTTCAATTTTAACACGTTGTTTATTATTTATCGTGTAAAGTAATAATATTTGGTCCCCTCAGGGTTTCAAATCCATTTACCACTCTCTCCCCTTCTATCCACTCTCACTAGCCTAATTTCAGCCTAATTTTCTGCCGGATCTACCACTGTTTATTACGGTGGGTTCCGAACCACCTTTTGCCAACAACACGCGACGTATACCCGGGGGGCGGTCACCCATCCAAGTACCGGTCGCGCCCAACGCGGTTTGACTTCGGTGGTGATCGTACGAGAACCGGTTTTTGCAGCAGAGCGGTTTTTGTATCATACAATTTCTCTGTAATTCCGACCAATCGGAAATTTATGAAAAAGAATAATTATTACATTGTATTCTACTCTTGAAACCATACAACCCCTGCTTCAACCATTCTTTCGTGCAGCGAATAGTTTACAAGTAATTTAGATGGCACAGTTAGGTGGCACAGTTAGCTGAATCACCCTGTATACTGGGAACAGACACACGCGCAGCGCAGTGTTTTCGCTTCACGGCGAACTCATGAAACAGCGTAACTCGGCAAAACGCAGGGACAGCTAGGCAGAATGCATTTTCGAGAGGTAGCTGCACTTGGCAGGGTCGGACTGCACAGCTTCGTCTGGTCCACGCGTGCGCGCGCGCCCGCCTACGAGCCCTGTACTTTTCTTTCGGTTCCCAGATCTTTCCGTTTGTCCTTTTAATTGAGTTTTTTTCAAAAACCTCTGTATCAAAATGTCGGCTAGGTATCTGTGCTGTGCCGAGCACCGCGAACTAGAGAGCAACGAGAGGACTGCAAAGGAACGAGTAAACCATCGCGCTTCTAATCCCGAGTACATTTCATCCCGGAGGTGGCAACCCTGTGTGCCCGACGAAATGTTTTTCAAGTTTACCAGTAGAATAAGAACATCTCGCCCCGTTGGGTGTGTACCTTGTACATTTCGTGGTCTCCTCGTTGCCACTTAACGACCTAAACGAGTGTAACAACTTGCCGAGTTTTGCTTTTTCGAACGCGTTTCAACGTTGTCGAAAGAAGAACTTTCGCGACTCGTTCCGCGACACTTTGCTAATAGCAATGCGGTTTCGATTCCAACACATGCGCCTTCCCGTTTCTCGATAACGCATGCGATGAGGGTTTTCAGTAGTCAAAAGCGCTAGATAAAAGACGAATCGTCTTGACTTTAGTTATTTAATAAACATCTGCAAATCCGGAATTAAATATGGTAACCGAGTATGGAGAAGCATATCGACAAACTCTGTACACGTGCGATCTAAATAATTTAGCTATGAATTTGAACAGTGACCAGCGCGGCGCCGGAGCGTAAAATCGTTTATCGAATTTACTCGGTGCACGATTAAACTCGTTTCGGGCCTTATACAGCCTGAAAGAATTAGCTTAAAAGGGAATGCATTTAAACGGTTACTAATTGTATCACGGAACGCCATTACTCGTATAATTTAGGACGAGCGAGGCCGTATCGTCGAAAAGGTCCCGTGCGATATACGCTAATTCCGTTTGTAACATGCGACGCAAAAACGTTTCCGTAATTTTTGCGTGCGCGATAACATTCCGTTGATTGGTCGGAATTACGCAACGCTGCGACGCGTGTGCTCCTCCGCGATATTAAATGCGCTCCATTTTTCGTTTTGTTCAGGAAATTGGACGCTGTTGATGCGGACAATGCGCGCGGCTTGGTAGCGTGCACGCGTTTACACGTTGCACGCGTATACGCGTGAGCATATCTGTTATTATCAAGCTAATTGGCCGTGCTTCGCAAACTACCAATGGTCATTGCATGGTAGACCTTAGACGTTGGCGCACATTTCTGGAATATTTATCAAATATCTCTGCAAAATACAACAGATCGCGCGCTACCATTAACCGTACCGAGCACGAAACGTCACTGCTTGACGCTGTTTTATCCAAATTATACGACCGTTTTTATTTCGATTTCTTACAATTTTTGTAATAACGTAATACGTGCTCGAACGAAGAAACGACATTTGGTCAAATTTTTGTGTTGGTCCGAACGGATGGATATCTTTCAAAAAAGAAATAAATTCTTTGATACCAACCGTACCGCGTTCGGTCGAATCGATCGGTTGCACATTTTTCATTATCTAATTATTGTACTGTGTACACGTTTTGTGCCCGGCACGGTTAGCGTTAAAATTGAAGATTATATAAACGTCCGTTTCTGTTCCAACTTATCCTACTCGGAATCGAATGTTTGATTTTGCGATGTTCGTTTCAATTCATTTTTTCCAGGCTGAACAAACATTAATCGCGCCAATGATCTTCGTACGATTGGAAAGTGTTTTTCCATCGGCCAATCTCGCAAATATAACGGCACAGACGGGAACTCTGTGCAAAAAGCGCTTTTACGCTCTCGAACAGAAAGTAACTCGTGCAAAACCTTGCAAAGTTTTTCCGACGAAACTCTGGATAGGGCCAAAATTCGGAACGAACCGATATAATAAGGTTGATCGAGTGTTAGCGGCTCTCCCGTCGTTTATCAATAATGAAATTGTCTCCTCCTTCCCTTATTCCCTATCCCCTATCCCCCATCCTCCACCCGTCTCTACTCCCTGATGGGTCTCGATGTCAAATGTAACCGATGATCCTTTATTAACGTTAACGCAGAGTTTATCAACGTCGACCTAAGTGGTTTCTTGCTTAATCCTGAAGTTTTCGGGGATAATGTCAAAGGGTGGGAATACTTCTTCGAGTATCCTCGAAGACTGCTGTAACGGAGTATCGAACGGGAGAGAAAATTGGATACGTCTATATTAGGAAAGAAATTTGATCGTGCGAACGATTCGAATTACGTACATATCTCGTTCTGTACAAACCTATATTAATTGGTTTGAATTACTTCATCGTAGCATACTATAATATATTCTCAATATTCGTTGGAATAAGTAAATGCTGTATACGTATACCTTTTACGAATACTTTTATGCTAATCTGTTCGTTATATTTGAGATTTCTAATACGGAAGAGAAAACACGTTATTTCAACTAGCGATACCATATCCCACAGCTCACGGTAAATGTGATCGCCTTGGTTCTATGTTCTATTTTTGGATAATTAAATTATCATAAAGTACAACTGCAATTATTTATCGAAACGTTGGCTCTTCGGTATCCATTTGTTTAGACTCGAACGAACGTTTGAGGACCCTAAATTATTGTTAGTTACCGCAACGTAAAATATGAACAATAGATTCGATCGAAGTAGTTTCGAAGCCCCGACGTTTAAAACGAGCCTTTAAAAACTGTTAAACAAATTGAAGAATTAGCGGAGAAAGCCAGGAACCTCGTGAAAGTGTAAAATTCAACGAGGGACCTGTTTTGAACTTTCAATTATCGGAATTGTGGCGATGCATCCGAGAAAGTTTCCATCGAACAAGTTTCGTCCCGCGGTCCAATAAAATTTCTACTTCTTGAAAGGAACACTTCTCTTTGCATTATTGGAGCTTTCGAGAAGTGTCCTTGGATAAAACGAATTTCTGGTCGATCTTCGACAATAATGCTTCGAATGCCTTTGACAGGTACGACAATAGAACTCTCACCGGAGGCAGAGACAACGCGAATTGAATTGAAAGAAACCAGGTACAGCCAGCAAAAAGGATACGCGGTGCACATGTAACGTTTTGTTATCGCTGTGATAAAAATATTGACGGCCGCGATAAGAAACTTGAATCCACGTCCTTATCAATTGGAAATACGCGAGTCTGGCAACAAATAATTGCATCTGGCAGTCTGCCCTATACGAGTCTTTACACATACGTATATACATATACTTTGAATATACGTGGATACGGTATTCGTGCATATTGTTGTAAATAAATGGTAAAGCTGTGCGAATTGCATCTCGTGTACGTATACGTTTAAATTTTTATCATTGCAGTGGGTTACGTTATCTGAAATTTTGATAATTAGGAATAAAATCGTTAGGCATCAACGGATTTTAGGTCTTTTGTAACGATGCGACGTTGAATAAAGCTACCAGTTAATCGGATTATTCAAGGATTACTTGAAGTATCTAACAAGCTCGTAATAAGCGGACACAGATTATATTCGAGCACGATAGAGTGTAGTATTTGTATTAGAATCTATTACCCGGTTTACTGTTCTATACCGTATCTTACAATTAAATTAAAATACATTGTTTGAAAATTATGGTTTCAGCAACGTAATAAGAATATTGATCGAAAATATTAAACCAAGAGTATTAAAAGAATGATCACGCATCATCGCGGAAGAAATACGGCATCGTTTTAACTATAAAAATAAGAAATAGCATAATCTCGTCCGTGCTATGTCAAAAAAAGAATCAATTCCAGGCAACGCGTTGCCCCACCAATATTCATCGAGTCGCAGAAAATAGAATATCACATTTTGCATGAGAAATCATTCCGTTTACAATTGTGCACTCTCCCCCCCCCCCCCCTCTCTCTCTCTCTCACTCTCTCTCTCTAAAAGTTCCCTCTCACTCTATAAATCCTCGGCGCGGTGACGACTGGGGAAAAAAGTATCTTCTTCCTTTTGAATTCAGCGGGAAGAGAAGAAAAGGGTGTCTCGTGCATTCTCGAACCTACCGGTTACGTACGAGGTCACTTGCGCGCCAGATTACGGAGAATGGAAAATTACAATTTTAGTTTTCGCCGTCGTTTTGCTTCTCCGCACGTCCGCGATTTGCATGTGGACGGCCGGATCTTTCGGAAAACCCGGAAGTAGTATCCGAAGAAAGTTTCCGCCTTGGAATTCGGTTTCGGAATGTTGGAAAGTTAGTTTGAAACGCGAGGCGCGAGCCACGAGCCGCGAGCCACGAGCCGCGAGCCGCGAGCCGCGGTTATTGTCGTTGAAAAAACATTCGCGACAATATTTTCATTAACCTCACGGCGTGGTCGATAAAAAGTCACTTTCCGCTCGCTCTTTCGTCGTCGAGGCAGCTAATTAACGATCAGAACGACCGCTGTGTGGAACTGTCGACAATGCTCTGGCTGGTGCGCTTCGACGAGTTCTGCCGGAACAGCACACCGGCAAAGCCGCTGAGCGAGCACGGTTTACTTTAAGGTCTCTTTCACCTGCGTATGGAGTCACCTACGACCCGTGCACCGTGCACCGTGCACCGTGCACCGTGGACGCGAATGCACCCTACGCAAGCTAAAGCTGTCATTTGCAAGCCCCTTAGAAATGGAAAAACAAGGCTCGCTACGGTCTACGGAAGTCTATTGCAGCACGGCGAATCGAAAGTTAACCGAAGGCACATTTATACCTACGTTCCGCATTATCGGGCACCGTTCCACGCGACTTGAACGCGTTAAATGCAACGTCAGTCCCTGGGGACAGACGGTATCGAATTCCACAATAATATATACACCCAACTCTTTTTTTAAATACTCCGAAATAACACGGTCCACGACAAGTCGAACAGCGATCTTTCAACAATTTCATCGTTCAATGTTTTATAGTTTATAAAGCATAAAAAGTTCGTAATACGCGCACTTGATATTGACTTCAACTTCGAAGGTATTCAGGGAAATTGGACTCGTTAACCTTTAAACTGTGTTTTTGCTTGAAAGAGGTAAAAGGTAGCAAGAAAAATTGCCCATTACTTTCAGCGTAGTCGGCTGCAAGCTTACGTAGTCTCCAAAAGACCGTAATTTTCAGGTTACCGAAGTATCAAAGTAAAAGTGGAAGCAAAAGTTAACGAATTTTCTCGGCGATTCGGCGATTCGGCGATTCGGCGATTCGGTGATTCGGTGATTCGGTGATTCGGTGATCGATAACATGTAAAAACGGAAATGCAATAATCTAGTTGCTGCAGTTTCAAAGCCGCGATGACCCCATTAACGTCGATAAGGGTTATACACTGTTCCCGGTTAAATGCGTGTTAACCTTATTGTTAGGAATCGTCCGATATCTGATAACAGGGAAGGGTGGCTACTTTAGAATTATCTGTTTGAGCTCGGCAAGCGAGATCACAAAAAACGGGAGTGGATAAGACACTGCGGTTCAGCCGATATCTCAATTACTGACTCAGCAGGGAAGTTTTCTTATTTTTCACCGCCGTCTCCTCAAATGATTTTTTAACAGAATTTCATTATTCTACTCTCGATGAAGATCGACCCTGCCCATTCGTACTCGTTAGGCAGTTCACCAAACGAATGCAAAATTTACCGATTTTATCAATATTCCAGACTACGATACACTCGCGTATCGGTGTGGTTAAACCGCGGGTTTGACGCATTCTTATTGTCGCATTCGTTACGGTCGGTACATTGAAATTATTCTAAATACATTTTCATTTCGCTTCTGTTTCTTACAGTCGACTTGCTTCTTACGTCGACTTGGGCTATATTTATTTTTCATCGAGATCTTCAACCTACCTCTGATAGAACACTACTGATTGTTCAACAAATTGAGTAGGTCACACTTTTAACGTGTAGCATGAAAATGAAGGGAATTTAGGAATATCGATACGTACGAGTATAAAGAAGAAGTGCATTTTAGTTTTTTCTTTTGCCTGCAATCGACTCGTTCATGAATTTCTAGATGAAATTTTGTCGATTTGGTTTTCGGTAACGAAGTCCTTCGAAACGTATTCGATGGTATCCGTAATAAAGGGTTGTTCGGCAATTTTTCGCGCAGTCAGTTTAATCGGCTGCTATGCCCGTTAATAGCCGTAAATTGCGACATCGGCGTTAATGGCTCGTAGAGTAGGAGAAAACAGCTCGCTATCGCTACTTATCAGTGGTTCAGATTCAATTGGCACTCGTTTTCGTCGGAGAATGATATTATTCGCCGTGGTATGTGTTTCACGTTTCGCGAAAGCGATAAAGTGGAATTGCGGCGTATTCAAAAGGGAACGAAAGAAGAATGGAACGCGACGCAAGAACTGGAGATTTTTCACGGCGCGGCGCGGCGCGGCGCGGTGCGGCGCGAAGCGTCATTAACGTTCATTAAACTTAAACTTGGTGGGTACGGTGGCCCGCGCACGTGTGTACCACGCGCGCCATATTTACGTACCTTTGTTCCTTTTTCCGTATTCAACCGACTTTCATCAGCCAGCCACGCGAGATTGTATCGTTTCGCACTTGCTTTCGACGCGAAAATAGAAATTTCGTCGTGCACGTCCCCTTCCGATGCATCCATTGTGCCGCGAGAACAGTACCGAACGATTTTACGCAATGTTACCGGCAACGCGAGCGATTCCGTTAAGTGGAAAGTTTTGTTCACTAAAAATTCGTTATTCTCGTTATCTACGAAAGCCACTGTGAAATCTACTTTTCGCGAATTTTTACAGTCTCTTCTATCTCAGGATACGAATATCGTAAAAACATTCGTTCTCGCGATAGTTGCGCGATCAAAAACATTTACGTGCTGGATTTAAATAGCTCCGCGAACACAATTAGCTTCACAGCTCGAATATATTGCAACGGTCCCATGAAAAGAGAATAAACGGTAAGATGAAAACAAAGTGCATAATAATATGTGTCGGCAGCGGCGCCAACAGGAAAAACACATCGACATCAAGGTATATAAACGATCCTACGCTGAACACGTTTCCCGCTGCAGCAGGGAGATGATCGATACGATACGCATAAATGGCAATGTAACGGTTGACTAAATTTAAGCGGCAAAAATCCCGGAAAATATTGTAATTGCGCAAACGCGTATACACAAACGCGCCATTTCGCTGTTGACGGAAAATATCGAAAAAAGCACTTCGGTATCGTACAATGAACCAAAGAATTTCATAGAATAAAAATATTAATGTATTTCGTTTTTTTTTTTTACAAAATTGTAGTTGAAAAAGCACTCCACGCGCGTTCTCTCAAATATGGCCGACTGTTCGATACATTATTTGCCGATTCTATGTTTAACGAGTACACGTACCGCAGTTTTTACCCGTACCCCGTTCATTACATTGGCTATCCGTCGACCATCGGTTTATAATTTACACCGCGTTGCATGTTGAAAAAAGTACCGTGCCATTGGCGGTGTTCACAAAATGAGTAGAAATAGTCGGCAATGGTAAGTCGTACGAATAGAATACGACTCGACTGCGATGCTTACGTCTTTCCTTGTAACGTTTCTTGGAAAGGGATACTACGAATAGTCTTCCGTACAAATGTCTACAGCTACGTGTACAATACGTGCAGTATGTAAATTTCCTTCCGATATCGATATAGAAACAAAGAAACAAAGAAACAAAGAAACGTAGAGTGCCCTATATTTTTGCCCCTAACCGTATCTCGGCCAGCAACTTTTTATTTTAATGCGCTCCCATGCACGCCATAAGCACACACGCCGTGACAAATCGCTGCAGAATTTCGCCGTGGCCATTGTTGGCCGTTCCGGTATCGAACCGTCGAACTTCTCGTAATAACTTGGAGAATTCGTTAACTTGCCTCGTGCGGCGCGCCGGTGTGCTCGCAACACGAGCAAAAAACTTTAGAGTTTTTCAAGCCGTGTGCACAGTTGCATGGTCACGACGTGAAATCTGTTTGTTACGTCCGCTTGATTCACTGCGCTCCGACGCGACGTCGCGCCCGCTCGAAAAGTCGAAAAGTTCAGACCCGTGAAACGACAATAAGCCGCTCGTATAGCATCGAGTTCTCCTGGGAGCGATCGAATCCTCCACTTATACTTCCGGTTCAAGTCCACGCGGCAATGGAGAGGACGAATTTTTCACGTGAAACCTGAGGAGGAGGCTGATCTCTGTCTCTTCCTCTTCCCCTTCCTCTTCCCCTTCCTCTTCCCCTTCCCCTTTCCCTTATCTTCACCCTTACTCTTACCTCTACCCTTCCCCGGGAACCGAACGGTTTTCAGTCTTTTCACGAATATCTACCGGACGTTGATCAAAATATCGGCCGTTTCAGAATAAATTTTACACATCGACAAGATGAAAAAAGTTCTCGCGTCCAATCTTTTATTTATAAGGGCTCCTACAGTCGCAAAGGCTACAATAATGGAGATATTTATGCATTGACGCTTCGTGCCTCGAGTCGACCCGGATTCGACATTCCATTTTGTGGCAAACATGAAACATGTTTGTAAGCGATTATACCAATTAAGTGTTATTAAGCGAATACACTATAATTTCCAGTCCCGAAAAATCTTTGATGTCGTCGAGAAACCGTGATAATTTTGTCTCGGAAACCTTAACAGCACATCGAGCAACGAAAAGATTGCGCAAAATCTACGTGGAAAAGATTCCAGAGTGTTTTCGTTTTCGGAGAAAGCGAACGTCCTGTTAACAAAGATAAGATTGTTCCGCGTCAAAGGGAACGTTCTTAACAAAAAGTTAGGTATATCGTGATACGGAACAGCGAGCCAAGCTCGTAGCACAGCGCAGCGTGTTCTGAAATGAAAGAACGGAACGATAACTCTTGCCGGGATTATAACTGAACGCTTTTAAATCAGGTTTATTATTCAGCAAAGTCCGCGTCATCGAATAATTCAATAGTAAAATTGGTCCAGGGTCCGCGGTACAGATACTCGCACTAATGAAACCTGTCTCGCTGGGGAACAAAGTGTTTTCGCATCGATACAAAGACACGTACACGCTTCGCCCATATACCCGATCCACTAAAACATGACCGCTGGCGCAGTTTCCGGCTGCATATACTCGCGTTTATTTGCGGCGCCTAGGTGCATTTAAACTTGTAAAATATATCGCGGGCGAAGAGTACCGGGAATATTCTTCTCTGTCGGTTTCCGCGAGGGAAATTTTGCAATTCTGATTATCGTTTGCGGCCCCGACTTGCATACCGTTCAATTTACGTAAGCTTCGCTCGCAGCTGCACCGTCGCCACCCCCGTGGAACGTAGCCCTGCCCCGTGCTCCCGTGCCTCCGTGCCCCCGTGCCCCCGTGCCCCCGTGCCCCCGTGCCCCCGTGCCCCCACAACCCCTCCCTCTCGCTTGCCCCGCCATCGCCAAAGAAAAATGAAAATTATAATTGATCGACTTGTTTCGCGGCGAACTCCGGGATTGCGCGAAAGCGTTAGGAATTAGCGCCCTCGTCGAATCGCATAAATTTGTCACAGCTTCGCTACGCCGGATAACTGTTCGCTCGCTGAAAATTTACTGGAGACAGGATTGAAACTTTAACAAGGTTAAAGGGGAAGTTTGACAAACTTATCGTGCCGCATGGAGGAACGCGAAGGCGCTGTGTCTCTATTCGGAATTTATGTTTTCGTCGCTTACGAGCCAACGAGTGCGCTACACAAAAAAAACTGGACCTTGTCGAAGCCGATTCTGTAAGATCAATTTTTGAAAAAGTTTAGAAAGGCGCTGGCCCTTTGTTCTCGCGATATGGTAATTCAGGTATATTATACCATACGTTATAGATGAAATACGACCATGACGGTGGTTTCTCTGCGTTGAACTCATCAATTTTCTGAAATCCTCGCTTCGCGCGAGCTTTCGCGATAATTCAGGAATATTATACTATACGTTATCGATGAAATACGACAATTATGGTTTTCAGAGATTCGACATTGTTATTAAAAAACACTTGAGAATTTGTCGAATGCGCGTTCAGGGTTTCGGTCTTACCGTGCGCGAGTTGCGCTCCGTGTCCGACTAATGCTCGCTGGTTCTACTAGGAATAAGCGCTGAACAAGGCCGTTGCACGTATAGCTTACGGATAGCGATCAACAACCAACCGTTGCTATAGGCTGAATTATGCTGGTAATTTGGTTATGTTTTAACACTCGCACGGCTTGAAACGGTGTAAAGTAAAACTGTGCGTGGTCACTTAATTCATTTATTTTCTAATGTATACCAGAATACGCTACTTCTGAAAAGTTAATCGCCAACGAATTCACGACATTGGCAGGTCGTCCTCTACGTCAGAGCTATTCAATATGTCGCACGCTACTGCCATTTTCGGCAAGCGAACGTCGAGTGCGAATCTCCACCGAGAGAAAGTATTTCACAGTCGAGGAATATGCGAGCATCGCTACGCTGATCCTTATCCCTGCGCTTATACGTGGCTTGTGGCTTGCGGCTTGTAGCTTGTGGCTTCGCGTTCTGTCATACTCGCAAGTTTTGATGGATATTTCATACTTTTTCTCGCAAGTTTCGAAGCAATTCAACCGTATTTCAGATCCGAAAGTCTTGAAAGTGTCCAAAGAATCGATGTTGTACAGGAATGTTCCACGTACGAACTGTAATGTAACATCGTGTACGAGTAACGTATTCGTAACGATTTAGGGAATCAAACAATCGGCAACAACGAGAAAACGTTGCTATCCGCAAAACGATCTGCTCGAAATTTCATTGAGAAACTCGTATGAACGAGAGAGAGCGCCGTGTCATTCCCGCTTTGATTCCGTATTATTTGTATAAGCACGCTGTAACAAGGAATCGAGCGACATGTTGGGAAGAAAGTAATTAACCGCGAGACGACAGCGAGCGGTGCTTTCAGTCGTGCTCGTGCTGAAACAGTAAAACGGGTCGCCAGCGTTAAATGTAGATATATCGAATAATGCAACGAGAAACCAGTGGGAGGCGAACGGGAAGATTGAGAACATTGCGATCCTCAAAAGCAGTCCTCAGAAACTTTCAGCATACGACATGTACCTGCCTACATTTTCCAGAATTCCTTTCAGTTCGAAATGAAAGGGGGGAAAAAGCTCTTCCAACTTCCCGGATCTTGGCCTTTGCGAGCGAAGAATTTTCGTTTATTTTTTCTTTTACCCGCTATGACAAACGTCGCTAGACCCGACTGCACAGAGATCGATGAAAGTATGAAACCGTGTCATGAATTTCTTACAATGTCGCTGCGTACTCGCTTTAACCGTAACAGCCTGCTAATCGAACGATTAAATCTGCCTTTCTCTCAACGCGCCGCTAACAAGGGAACATAACCAACCTGTACGTGCCAATTTTCATCAATTTTCTGAAAGCATTTCAAGAAAAATCAGAAATATAATTCGACGCGTAGCTCTTGTCCGCGATCGTTCATCTTGAAAATTCGACCTGAAAATTCGACCTGAAAATTCGACCTGAAAGTTACGATCAAATCTCATAGATTAGAAACTAAATTTTGCTCGATCGAAGTTTTTCGAATCAGAACACAGGGAGGCGTGCAGAAAATTATTTGTCCGAACAATATACGTATACGAAGAAGAATATGTAAATATTCATTTGTTTTCGTGTAAGCTCGTCGACGGGATTCTTAGTCGTTTATCGCGAATATTAACTTACCGCTTTCAAATTGTTTACCCTATTTCAATCGGTATAGTCTAGCACCCAGGCATGTCGATTCAAAATCATTCGGTGAAATCGATAAAATAGTCCATGATGGCTTTGTAAGCGGGCGATGCGAGTTGCAGATACGAGTTGTAGATACGAGTATGTAGCTGACCAGGTACAGCTGTTCGTCGCTGAAACGCGTTCGATATTTTTTCGACGGCAAACTCGACTAAGCTGTGTACCCTACACGCGTATACTAAACCTAATCGAGCGTAGAAACATTATTTTGTATTTACCAGCAGATCGGTAAAATAAACATTTTTGAAATAAAATCGTGCATCGAATCGAAACTGAAAACATACGAGTATAGTAACGTACTCTGTCAACGTATTTCAACGTATTTCTTGATTTATTTTTTTTATGGAAATTGAATGTACAAGTAGGCTGCAGATTTCTATGAAAAATTGTCTGTATTTATTTTAAGACACAGCAACTATTAATATGGACATTTACTTCTTTTACCAATCATTTGAATGAACAGAAAGTTGAAAGTAATACAGCAAGAGTTTGAAATTTGTACTCGGTACCGTCATGGTTTGCCATCGCATTTTGACCGAATGTCACATAATGATATCGTCGATACGTTTGCTTCTCCACCGATAAAAAAAAAGAATGCATAACAGTCGCATCGATCAACATTGAAATAAATTTGATCGAACCTATTTTTATTTTGCGTAAAGATAAAGATCCGCTGAAAGGCTCGACGACGAACCTGTAGCTGGTAGTAGTATTTCTAGTTGAAAAGGCTTCGTTACGTTTGCATTATAAAATCGGACATTTTATATACGCCAACCTAATATTTAGAAAAAGTTCCCTGCTGCCTTAAAATAAAATTTCAGTTTGTAAACATTGCTATTTAAAAGTTTCTTTCGTCCGCCGCCGTATTTCGTTCGTTCCCGAAAGCGAACGTTTAGAGAGAAGCGTAAATTCCGTGGATATTCATATAGAAAAAGCAGATTTTTCAGCAGAAACGGACAGCTAAATTCCGGACCGCCGCGTGACGACACGACGCGACGCGACGCGACGCGACAGAGTTTCGAACAGTCGTCGTCGGTTGTAACTCGGCGCTCGGAAACGATGGAAAATTCACAGATCTCCCCGTGTCTCGTGGTGAAATAATATGTCCGCTCAAACATCAGACCGGTGTTTTACGCGTTTCACTGGGGTCGGAATCGCCCCACGGAGTTTTGTCCCCATTCGTGGCTCGGTGACATCCACCTACTTCCATGTTGCCGGAAGCTAGCACGTAATAAGAGGTCTCATCCTGCAGCGACATCAAGGAGCAGCAAAGCTCGCCTCTGTTTTAATATGAATGGCATATATACTGTTCAATTCCTCCGGGCTTTAATAGTTCGAATCGTCGATAATCCGAATGAACGGAACGTCAGCAAGAAATACAAAAAAGGGGGGATCAGAGAGAGAGAGAGAGAGAGAGAGAGAGAGAGAGAG
>CM052188.1:69848-122605 GCA_028455805.1 Lasioglossum figueresi | reverse complement strand
GGTAGGGGGAAGGAGGAGAAGCGATATACGTACACCGGTTGATTCGTAACGGAAGAGAGAAAGAGAGAACAACGTGGTGGGGGGGTGAGGGTCTGAAGAGCGGATTTGAGTAACGGGTGGTGTGGGAGATATATACGACGAGCACGTTGATCGAGGTTATGGCAAAAGAGAGGGGGATTGGGCGCGAAGAGGGACGCGAGAGGAAAGCGGGAAGAAAAATGTGTGTTTGTAAAGGTGCGTTTGTGTTGGTGGGCCGTGGATGGTTACCGAAGAGAGACACAGAGTGGGTTAGGTGGCGGAAGCGAGAGGAATTGTCATTCGGTGGAATTGCAATTTCTCGCTGACGCGTGCTGTGCAACCTCCGGCGCGAGGAGTAAAAGCGGACTAATGATGCACACTAGACTTAATGCTCCGTTCCTGTTCTCATTTCCCACAAAGGTGCGAGCTGCCTGCGGGATGTCAGCCTGGAAATAGTTCCGGAGGCGGTGCAACGTGGT
This sequence comes from Lasioglossum figueresi, assembly GCA_028455805.1. Taxonomy (NCBI): domain Eukaryota; kingdom Metazoa; phylum Arthropoda; class Insecta; order Hymenoptera; family Halictidae; genus Lasioglossum; species Lasioglossum figueresi. The sequence continues at coordinate 122,108 of CM052188.1, read as the reverse complement.
CAGAAGGCGATTCTACGCTGCCATTACAATCTCGAGGAGGCTCCTCTTTACTCCCTCAAGTGGTACCGTGGCAGGCACGAGTTCTACCGTTTCACACCGAGCGAGGTTCCGGCCACCAAAATATTCAACATTAGCGGAATCCACGTAGACGTGAGTCTCAATGTTATCTTTATTTCTTGGTTCTAGCGAGGGTCGATGCACCGTCGACCGAACGTCGTTGCAAATGCCCTAACGCGATTCCCGGCACAACCGGATTCGCACGAATGATCGGACACCGCCGTGTAACTGGGGTCGAAAAGAGCTCTACAATTTCATGACCCTTCGCGCCGCGAACGTTTTTCAATTTTCTTCCCAACAACCGTTCTTTCAACCCTCAAGTGGACCTTCGATATATCGTTTGAAAATGCAACTGCCACGCAACGATAACGATAACGATAAACAGTTCTGGTTTTAACGCGTTCTTTCGGGACATCTCTATAACGGTCTAATGGCATTTTTAAATTCTCCGGATCTTTATGCAGTTTCAACGGTTGCAAATGCTCGAAGCACAGAAATACATTTACCTTTACAAACGTCAAAAATATTCTATTATTTTTATCGTACAGTGTTTTACCCAGAGGAAACGGTATTTTTCAACAACCTGTTACAGAATCAATTACGATAATGGAAATTTGCATGAAAGTTCGTAAATTAATATACGAAATGTAATTCTTATTTGATGTTTAACGGTGTAACGACATTGTCATGCAAATAATTTCGTGTCTACGTAATTTTGGCTTTCATAAATTCGAGCAGGAAAATATGAAATTACGAACGTTCGCCGCAGTCTGTCTCACGAATAGCATATCATTCTCGAAATCGTTTCGTTATCCGATTGTATTATTACGGAACTGTTTTATTATTCTATTTTCATAACAAATACTTTTCATATTCGTTATTAAATAACTTAGGCGAGCACGCGTGCGCTTGTAAACGTACCGAAGGTTTAAAAAGTGAATCGTTACCTGCGTATTTGTCCTGGAACGTTATACCGCGTTAACGCACTGAAATCGACGCGTGACATTTCTTCGAATTGCCTGCCGTATGTCCTATGTTTGTACCGACAATCAGTTGTAAAACCGCTCGTACTCTTTCGGTTGATCGATATCACGTTACGATATGTTTATCGACAGAAACACGAAGACCAGGTATCCTAAGTAAAAATTGATATTCGTCGCACTCGTTTTCACGAAAAATTATTTATTGCGGATGTTCGTACCAACTACAAAACTTTCCTATATCAACGACAAGGATCAGAAGTTCCATGAAAATGTACTTCTTTTTGTAATTTCTATTCGTTCTTTAATTCTTTTTATTTCCTCTTAAATATTTCTAATGACCATACAGTTTTCGATTTCAATTATTCATTTCGGTGAAAAATGCAGAAAATCCGCACGAATCGGTGGTTTCGAAGTGTGGAAATACCATCGCGACTCCCGTAGAAATCAAAAGCCGACGAAAAGCTTTCATAGAAAAATCCGTGGGAATTCGATGGCGAAAGAATCGTTCAGAAAAAAAGGGGATGCGCGCGTGAATCATCGGGGAATGCAAGTAGCGGTGGAGGTTACACGGCACGGCGATGCCCTTTCCGCGAACCAGATACACGAATTTATCACATTGTGCTCTGCTGGATGCTCGTTAACACCGGGCCAGACCGCTGTAATCGGCGTAAAACAGTCCGCTTTTATCATCATTGGTACACTTCCGTACGCAGTTCCGCGGTACGGTTTCACGCAGTTCCGTAGCACGGTGGTTTGGAAGAGATCGATGCAACCGCCTCCGTAAGCACGCGTTTACGCGACTGAAAACAAGTTCGGCTGGCCTGTTGTTTCGGGGTCCAATGAATGATCCGGGAACGCCGTTACACACGGCTTTTACGTTTACCGTGTCCGCTGCATATGGGACTGTTCCCCGATGCCCGATGCCATGCCGTTCCGTTCCGTTCCGTTCCGTTCCGTTCCGTTCCGTTTCTGTTTCATTCCGTTCCGCTGTTGCCGCTGGATTCGCTGCCGCCGAGATACGCGTCCGATACGATGGCTCACTCTCCTGGTCCGTGAACGCGCCGAATGAAAAATATTGTTCGCGTGAAACGAAAGAGACGCCGAATTGTTTCGTTTGGTACAGCTGCCGTGAAATAGGTTGATTCGGCTTTGGCAGGCTTTTAGGTCTCCTCGCATTGTAATCTTTATTTGCCCGCGACAGCATCGAACCGACGCGAAGCGCGACGCGACTGCACGCGTACCGTTCAAATCGACACGTCTCGCGCTGGGTCAAACTACGGATCCGGAAAAATGTCGCGTTTATCATTTTCAAAAAATCTAAGTTTTGTCCTACGAAACAACCAAAGAAATCATCAATTAAGTTTCAAGCAGCGGTTGCAAAGGGGAAGACAAAATCTTCAAATCTGTAATAGATTTATCCGGAAAAAATTCAGACAAATTTTGAAATAATTTGTAGCATTTTGGACCAAAAACGTGTAACGTTCGGAGACAATACAGATTTCCATGATTTCTCATTGAAATGCCGAATGTCGTACATTACTATACTCGTATATCGAAAGATTAATACCATTTCATTGCCGAATAAATTCACAAAGTTTATCTTTGCAACATCCCGATTTCCGCTTTGAACCATTTTGCCGTGCTTTAAACAGTATTTTCATTACCAGTCCAGAGACAATAAAGCTTTTTACGAGTTCGCATTTAAGTACCCAATGTCGTGTATTATATTAGGTTCTGTTCAAGGAAAGTTAGTTTTGTCATGATGGCCAGCAAGTTGTTTATTTATTTCCGTTTTACACCACACATTGGAATTTCATGACGCAGGGGTTGCTGTAAAATCCACGATATACAACTGTAAACTCCCGTTTTATGTTTGTCTCGCTGTACACTCGTACACATATACAATTGAATTTACTCGTATACAATGTGGAAACATTGGGGTAAATAAAAGTTGTGCCTCTATGAACAAAATGTACGGATAACATCCGTTTCCTTCCGCGTGACTCGGTCTCGCGATTTCTTTCCGATAGATTCCTATTCCAACGACAAGATATAATCGCTAGGCTGCGGATCTTCATCCAAAATGAAAATTGACCGACTGCGTTTGTTACAAGTTACAGGATCCACTTAGATACGCGTTTTCCATTTATTCTTTTAACGTGCACGTATTTATTTTACGACAAATAACAATTTCATCTAAATCGAGCGATACGTTAAATTATAGATATTTTTAATTATGTATTCTATTTTATAATAGTAATTTTAGTCGGTTGAAGATAATATTTCGCTACTCCCCAATTCTCCTTTTAATCTTTATACTCTATCCAACAATTATATAGTCAAGCCAAAACATCGTCTAAAATTTAATAAAACAATGGTAATTACTCGTTGCTGCTATCATTTTTATAAAATAATATAGCTAGATTTTGATATAAAATCTAATGAAAGAGTATAAAATAAAGTATCAAAAATCATGCCTGTTACTTCCGATAATATAAGTATTATATTGACGCGTGTCTGGCCATTGTCGACTACTTCTACTTAGGTTACTGCTCGCAACGAAGGACAATTATACGATCACGCAATCACATTCATTTCGTCCACTATATATATATATATAATTCCTAATATAGTCGTTGTTTATTTGAAATACGAGTATAAACGATGAGAGGAGAGAAACAAATCATTCGTACTCGAAAGTAGAATTTCGAAAGAAAATTCCGTGAAAACCAAAGCATCGTACCGGTACGATACATGGGAGAACAATACTCTAATAATAAATTCCAAAGACAATTTTACACAGCTTATTCTCTCCAGCTCCCATTCCTCTTGCAAGCGGCATGGTTCGCCGCTTTCATTCTTCGGTACACCGGGCATGCTTGCTACAAACAGGTCATTATAATAAATCATATTTCATCCGAGAAGATTATGCCGGTTTTTGTGATCTCGACCGCCGTTTGAACTTTCTTTTCATACGCCGGCAAAAGAGCGAGTCTGATTCAATCGCTAATAGCAACTTAATAACAAAGAAAAAGCAGGAATTCTCTGATAACCGTCTTTTTTCCACCGCCGCGCCGCGCCGGTGATAGCTAGATTTTTGCCCGCGTTGCGAGCACTCGCCGGCACATAAATTAATGAGGAAAAAGCTCTCTTTCTCCCTCTTTCTCCCTCTATTCCCTCCCGTTTCTCTCTCATCTTTCTCGTTCGTCCCGATCTCCTCTCCCGCCTGTTTCCTCGTAGTCGTGTCGCGTCGCGTCGCGTCGCGTCGCGTCGCGTCGCGTCTCGTCTAGCTCGCTGTTTCGCGCGGTATCTTCTTGCTCGGTCCTTTAAATCCCGCTAATTATGCATATTTTGTTTTACCATTTCTCGATGAAACGATCCCTGTGCCCTGCCATCGTGTGCTCTAGACGCCACGTTCCTTCGTCGCTATCTCTCCCTCGATTTCAACGGGTTCTCGCGCTCACCCGCTTCATCGAGCCAATTTACCCGAGTGCCGGGTAATTTCTGATAAGATGACGATTTCCTCGGGCTGCAGCACTCGCTCCCCTGACTCCGGAGAAACATTTCGCAGAAAAAAGACATCCTTTGTCGCGACGTGCTCTGCGTCGATATTAACATTTCCCTCGGTTGGACCGAGCCGCCGCGCCGCGCCGCGCCGCCACCGCCGCCACCACCGCCAACGCCGGAAAAACGAACGCAATCATTCTTTTTCGGAGTGTGCAGCTGTGACCTAAATATACAGGGTGCGCCGAAATTCCGGGTGCAAATAGGGCCGGAGAGATAGCGGGGATCGAGAAGAACGAAATCGCATCGACGGTTTCGTTCTTTAGAAAATTGCAATTAAAGGGGTATTCCGATGTTCAAGGTCGTTTTCGAAGAAATTTTTCGGAATTTTTCGGAATTTTTCGGAATTTTTCGGAATTTTTCGGAATTTTTTTCAGAAAAACTACGGAACTCCTTGCATTGGAATGTTACCCACATATTTATTGGTACTCGGTACCAAGTACACGCGTGTATATTTTTTAAGCAATGTAATCAACATCGAATGATTTACATAGCTTGAACCATCGCTTACACCATTTCACATTCGGAATGTAATGCGGCAGAAATAATAAAACAATGATAATTAAGTAATTTGTGGTAACCAGTAACGTTGTGCGAACGAGCAACACGATACACAAATTTCAATGAGAAAATTGAATTGTCGGTCAATTCACGACTCGTTTTATATCGTATAATAAGCTTTTATGTGCCTGCCTCGATTATTCGATATCGGCTATGATTCCGGGATACAATCATTGATAATTATTTGCGAGTGAACGGTAGAATATGCGAATATGCGCGCGCATGTCAGATTATTTCACTATACAACGGGATATCGTACCAAGAGACATTACAATGGAATTAACATAACAGCATGTATCTGGCCGTATCTTCTTATCCTACTTCACAGATACGGTTCGTGTATTGCTACCGTATCATCGATAGACAAATCAACGTTCCGTATCTTGTAGTTTACGCATAAAGCGTAAAAGATCGATGAAATAACGAGGTAATCTTAGGTTTTTCGGTTACGCGTTTCGCATTAAAATAATAAAACTCACCAAGCTTCGGGCAAAAATTTACCTAGAAATAACAGAACGGTATAACTTATCTCGGGAAAACTGTGTCGAATTGACACGAGGGACGGACGAGAGTTAATACGTTTAATATATTGAGAACGATGTAACAGTATTTTTAAATTCTTTCAACATCTTTACCAAAAAATAATTTTGAAATTATACCTACTGTTTTTGGCCATAAATGCATAAAATCCGCTATCTAATAATTAATTTATATACAAAAGAAATGCGTACACGACAAAAGCAATAAAAAATGTTTGAGAAATTGAGAATCGATGCAGCAGCAGCAGCAGCAGCAGCAGCAGCTTTCAAAAACTTCGAAGACATCTGTCGGTAGAAGCTCGAAAAAATTGCTCAAAATTCGTGGTTTGCGCATAGCAGACACGATATATAATACGGCACGACCTGCATGCTCGCTAGAGATATGGAAGATTTCTTGCACCGATACGCGCATTTTGAAATTCAGATTGCATATCTGCAGCAATAAAACGTATTCGTGACATTTAATGTCGATCGTCTGCAATTCAAGTAAGAATATCTCGTTCGCGTTAGGTCAAACAATTTTAAGCAGTGCGATCGTTGCGCTACAATTCAAACTGCATGTTCCTGATAACGCAGAATTAGCGAATGAAATAAAGCTGGTAAGATATTTTCAAAAAAACTATACTTGTTTGGCGTCGACGCGACACGACTCAGTCTTGAGCGCGCGAGGAAACGCGAGGATGAGGGAGGGAGATCGAGCTTGTTGTACATTTGCGCTCTGCACTTTATTCAAATCTTTTTCGCTGCGCGAATCGCCGATACGCGAAAGCGGAGATCTCGAGCGTGCTCGATTCGGACAATCTTGAGCGATACCTTGAACAAGGGACGCCGCGAACGGAGATCACCGACGGGTTCGACAGAAATCTTGACGCGGGCAGACGCACGATAACGCGACGCGATAAAAATTAAACGAAACTGTGCTCGGCAAGAGCGAAGCGAACAAAGTCGCAGCGATCGTCGCGGATAAGAAATCAGAGCAAAGGTAGAACGCGATAAACTCGAAGATCGTACTCGAGGAAAACAATAGAAGAGGATCGCTCCGCCAACGGAGGGCCATTAAATGTTCTTCGAACGGCAGGCGTGGTCGTACGCTATTGGCTCAGGATCGATCGCACGATCGAATCGTGGAGATTCACAGGTACAATGGGCGCGGACAAAGACTCCGCGGCCTCGCGCAACGGTAACCGGTGATCGCTACGCGAATCTAAACACGGTAGAAATCCCCATAGCAAACGGCTCTCGACGGTTGGCGTAACGAGCGGGAATTCCCACAATTCGAATCCCGAACACTACCGATTCGCAGCGGGTACAATTTCCCATTCGCTTCTGTCCAAGAAACATCTTGTTGGTACAATTACTTACTAAAAAATACATTTAATCGCCGAATTTGCCCTTTCGATTGAAATCTTCGCCGTAAAGCAGTGTTCAGCGTATTTTATTTACGCCATACTTCATGCTATTCGCTCGATTTCGAAATTTATAATCGATCGTATTTAGAACCGTTTACTGCTTCGTCCGTTCTTTCTTTTGTTTCTAATATAACAGTGGCTCGCTTAATTTAATCGCCATAAACTGAGTAAAGAAACGACGATTTTGATGTTACGGGTTAAAATAGATTCCTGTTCCGCTGCCGCTCGATAATGGAAAAAATGAAGTTACTTCCCTTCGCGATCTGCAAAACTAGCACAACCGGTTCGTCGTTATTCCCATCTAGAAAACTTAATGCCACAAAGGTCTTGGACAAATAAAAAGCCCGCGCTCTAAACTCTCCAAAGAATCGCGCGATCAAATACATTTATTTCGTCTTTTCAATTTAATTCGAAACTGAAAACCGTAACGCGTACCGCGTCCGAGTAAAACGCGTTTTGGCTGGTTAATTAAAATACACCATCAAAGCGCTTTCATAATTACCACCGTATATTCGGCTTTATTTCATTTTTTTACAAGCAGAAACGCGAGCGAGACGGACAGACTCACGGACAGAAGAGGGCGAGGTAAAGGGGGAGAGAGACAGACGCGAGAGTGAAATAAAAGAACGCAATGAACCGCGTACGCGCTTAATTCCGCGCAAACAGTCGAGAGACAAGCTCGCGGATATATTCGCTGGTTCGCCGCAGCCGTGCGGAATTTAATTCGAATTATAACCGCGCCAGGTAAATCGAGTTATCGTTAATCGACGAGCAGAATTCCTGCATCTCCCGGGCAGCGGGTGCGGATGCGGGTGCGGGTGCGGGCGCGGGTGCGGGCGCGGGCGCAGGGTTCGGGCACGAGGGTAACCCGGCAGCAGCGTCGCACACCGTCGTCGCGTCGTTGATATCCATTTGCATTCACTTTACACACCTTCGTCAATCCCTGTTTCAGGCTGCCAACTCGAACAAGAGCCAGGTGACGCTGCGCGACGTCGACTTCGGCCTCTCGGGCACATTCATCTGTGAAGTCACCGCAGACGCGCCGACATTCTCCACCGCATCGGAATCGAAAAATCTCACGGTAGTGTGTAAGTATTCTGCGATACATTGTCGATAGTCGCTGGAGGTTCCTGTTTCACGTGCACGTAAATACAGTACGTTCACGCGTGTAGTTTAATTTCTCGAATAGGGTAAATTGCCGATTTACCGATTGACCGAACAACCGATTGCCACGGTATCGTGGTTCGATTTTAATATCTCGAGTCGTATAGTACTTACAGACATGGAAAAAATGTAAAATAAAAGACTTTTGCTCGGAACGTGACCAACGCACGGGGCGTAACGCGACGTACACGGGGGGTTTTCCGGCGTTACAGTGTATCGCGACGAACTACTCTCGGTGCAGCAGACTCAACTCTTGTCCCAAACCCGCGCATCGGCTCCGCAACCGTCCCTCTTTTCCGCTTTCCGGTGCACGCGAGTCGCGCGTGTGCCGCATCCGTAACTCTCTTCGATGCGCTCCGACCGAGGCGCAGGATGCACTCGAACGGAACGTATTTCCTATCACGTTTGTTACCATTGTGCAATTCGAAATCTTTTCGTCGTATCTCGGGTTACCTTTTATCGCAGTCTCATTCGGCGAAAAAAAAAGTTTTCCTGTCGGTCCGTGTTCTCGCTCGGCTATGTCAAGCGCAACGAAATCTAGTTTTTTTGCTGGTGACGTGGGTCGCGTACACCTTACGGTTATCGGTGGTCGTGTTCGCGAGTGTGCACAGTGTACGGTACGGGTTCGAAATGAATCGGTATGATTTTTCAAGCCTGTACACAGTCGTCCGAAAACATTCAAAAATTCATTTTTCCGACATACACGTGTCATCATCTATTTTTCATATTTTTCGATCTCTGTCTATCCAACTGTAGCCACCGGTAAACTAATTTTTCTAACATCTCAAAAACTCGAGTCGTTCGGTTTAATTTTAAAACAGTTTTGTAGAGAATGACAAGTTAATTTTCTCACTGCCTGTATTTCATTCTGTTGTAGACGAAAGAAAAGCTTTCACCGCGCCTTGCGATAAAACCGACAAAAGTAATGTTAAAGAATATCACGTTAATCTCTCATTGATAAACGTGTATGTGCAGTGGTTACCGCTCTTTCCGGTTTCCACGGGAAAAAGGTGTCTAAAGCGGAGACCGGTTTTCTGGGCTACAAAGTAGAATACTCCCTCGAGTGACCAAACGACGCGGCTCGTCGGCCACGCTAGGAAAACTCTCTGCGCGTTTACTCGGTCGTACCTTCCGCCATGATTCGCGGAACCCTCGTCGGCCTTCAATCCGCGCGAATTTCCGCGGCAGAAGTTGCAGCTCGCGGTGAAAGTTTCTCCTTGTCGGCATCGTTAACTGTCTCGCGTTTGATCCGAGCATGTTGCTCGCTCGAACCTCGCGCATCAGCTTCGTTGTCACGAAACGTTTCCGTACAGGCTGCCAAGCTGCACCCGCGCACTATACGTATGTACATACACAAATACATATGCGTATATACGCCGCATACACTCGGAACAGGCTTTCGCGTAAATTCGTCGAGTGTTTCTAATTTCCTCGAGTACGCGCCGCAGACATCAAACGATCGTTTCTAGGGTCAATCGATGCTCGCAGCGCGATCACGAATACGTTTACGTATTTCCTGAATTTATAACGATCCGCGCAGCCTCGCTTCTCCTTTCGTTTTCGCCGACAGCCGTTTCAAAGGCCGTGGGCTTGCGAATTCCTTGCGAATTCCTTGCGACTCGCGATCGGAAACAAAATTAACACGCTATCGGTGGACTGCTGATCTTTTTGCCAATTAATGCTAATTATGCTTAAACGAAAAGGCGTGTTTCATCTTTCACGGATAATATTCTTAAATTCTTCTAACGTCGCGACGGGTTATCGTCTTGCCTATTTCTATCGGAAATGCATCGAATTAGCAGTATCGTGACGCAATTCTAACAATTGTAAAAGTTCCGTAGACTCTCCTGAATATAAACGATAGAACTTTCGCTTTCCATTATTATTATTACTATCGTTACGGAAACATGCTTCAACTACGGATACGGTAGAAAGGCTACCCGAAACGTGTGAATTTTCTCTGTGTATATTATTGTATTAATGTTCTTGAAAATCCAAGTTGAATCAACTTTACGTCGAATAATTATTGGATACCGAGTACACGGTTTGATCGTTGAAACAGTATATACGACAGATATACGTTTAAATGAACGTTTTGACCGCTGCGAACGCCAAGAGCGTTAACGTTTTCCAGAACGAAGAAAAAATTTAAGGCACCGAGAACTTGAAACGCGAACGAAGCGTTCAAGTTTGAAATTTCTCACTTGTTTGTCTAAAACTCGAAACTTTTATAAAATATACAGCGAACGACAGGTCTCGCGTATCGAGGCTTCGTTATTTTGCAAATAGGAGGTAACCCCGTGCAAATTTATTCATTGTAGAATATTAGTCGGAATTTCAAATCTGAGAAGTTGCATGCGTAAATATTTGCGCAGTGTTCCCTGAAAACCGGTATCTACTCGCGGACCAACAAAAGCAGAAATTTCGGAGACGATAAACAAGAGTAAATACTTTCATTTAAAACATAACTCTGATTATTGTGGACCAGCGTGCAAAATCAAAATTATCTGCATCAATTTGCAAGAACAAGATACCAAACGGAAATATGTATATATATATTGATATTTTCAAATTCTTTTAATCTTTCTGCCGTTTGAAATTTCAGATACTCGATTTTGTGATAAACGAGAAAATCTTTTTCTTACACGTAAAAGTCTCACACGATCGTGGCGAAATTTCATTCGGATCCGAAATTCTAGTTACATCGAAGAATTTGAAATATCGAGTTTTGCGAGACTCTCGCGCCTTCGGAATTGGCATGAAACCCTAAATTTCTCGAACAGTATCGTAAGAACAGTAGCAACAGGTATTAACGGCGACTGCGAACACAGCTCGTGGAAATACTTGTTTCAAAAAATAAGGAATGCACGGTACGATAATAGAATGTGTAGAAGCAGGCAGCGGCTACCCTAGAATTTCCGTAATCTTGCAATTCGTTGGGTCCCGGAACAGTGGTTTCGTGAAATGCGGGGTTGAGGCGAATCTCGATGAGAAGGTTACTTCGCAGGCATGCAAAAACAGGACGAAATAACGAAAAGCTTTCTCAACCTGGGTAATCGAGTTACGAAATAATTTAACCATCGACGAAAAGATGGAAAATCTGATATATAAATTTGAACCTTAAATCTTCCAATTTACAGAGTTTCCAGTCGCTCGCGGTAACATTAGGCCACCAACAGGACGCGGACGGTCACTTTTTAAAGACCGAACCGTACATAACTTTTGATAAAGAACGATTTTCGAGTTTTTATGAAAGAAGTAAAATATATTCTAGTTGAAACCGTAAAAATGATCTGTTTATTTAACACTCGGGAAACTAAACAAGAACTTAAACGAAAATGTACTTAACAAAATCTCTATAAGAAAAAAATGAATAAAGAGAATCAGATAACTAACATTCGCACAAGTTTTCAGTTTATCTGGTACTTATAAAAACTGATAATGATAACACATTTTTATTTTTCTAATAATAAAAAAAAACATATCCCTTATTCGATCGTGTATCCCAAGATAATTAAAAGTTGAAATTTATTACGTTGAATTTTACATTTTCGTAAAGGAGTAATTAATTTCGCATCTCTTTTTACTCAAAAATATTTTACGCAAAAATAAAATTCGAGATTAACGGTGGAACGAAGAAAAGAATTTCCGTAGTAGTGGATGCGCGCAACAGCGCGAAACCTTTCGTTAAAGTTTTATTAAAAATTTGTTGACTATACGCACAGTTTGGTCGGCGCGCGGTTGGCTATAAGCGCAGAAATATCCGCAGCACGAAAGCAAAAGCATCGAGCTTCTACCATATGATTATTATTTACACGGTGAATGTAGGAATGACGGAGTGGAACGAATATATGGAAGGATATACGAAAAAGTTTGACTCGATCCGTTCGATTTATAAATTCGACGGCGCGGCGCGGCGCGGTAATCCGGGATGCCGTTTGTACGACGGGCCGTCTCCGTTCAACCGAAAACGCAGCTTAAAGAAATAAGAACTACGGAATTTATGATAATTCTAATGCTTCTTCTTGGCCGCTTCTTTGAATAGCCCATGAATTTCAAGCGTGTTCGAGGAGAATGCGAACGTTACCGCTAGAAATATCTGGCTACATACGAGGCTAAAATAAAGAATACGAGTATACGATACTACTTACACAATGAATATTACAGAAAACATGATACGATAAAATTCTATGGATAAAATAACTTTTACCAAACGGTTCGATAAAGCTTTCGCTCCGTGCCTGTAAAACTTTAATACCATTGCAAGAGTAAAATGAGATGACGAGGCAGGAGGTACTCGATCACAAATAATTCTATGCTCTGTAATGAAAGCATTATAAGCAGTTGAACGAACGATCCCAGGAATCGGTAAGCAAGCCAAGAGAAGCGACGCGAAGGAGGGAACCATCGCTTGCGTGCCCGCTAAACTTTAATCAATTCTCATAGTTCAAGTTCCGAAGTTTCTGCACTTTTCACGATGGATTTTCAAAGGACGAAAGGAAAAATTGAACATCCCATTAGAGAATACTTGGTGCTTCTTTTATTCCACTAAAACATTTGTCTTCGGAATGAGATATCGCTTACGTTAATGGTACGAAGTTACTGTAGCATTTTATATTCGTCGTTCGGACTTGTTTATTTTCTTTAAATATAATTAAATTTTATTTAAATTTTATTTAAATTTTATTTAAATTTTATTTTATTAAATTCGTGATAATGTAAGAAACGAGGAAATTTGTAGGAAATTATTCAATTGGCGATGGTCATACGTAACAATAAAACTCTTTCCAAACGTTATCTCTTCCAATTTTCGTTATTTTTCCGAGGTAATCGTGAAATGGTCACTTTTAATGCTCCTAAGATCTGGTACGTAGTAACTAATTTCCCTGATTTTTCAACCGCATTTCTTTTGTAAACGTTATATCAACTTGTACTTTTTATATTAAACTGACATTTTAGATGTATAATTAGAAAAGTTTAAGCTCTAAACCAACATAAACTACGAGTTTTCCCGACTCAAACTTGTATAGAAACCTCCATTACTTTTTCATTTGTCTATTTCTCACTGGAAGCGGTAATCCACGCCCCGGCACGGTAATTATGAAATTCATTTCGTTGCTTCGGAAACACGATGTGAAAGAAAATGCTGAATGACCTATCAAAGCCTTCTTCGCGGAACACATATTCGAATAAAGTAGAAATTTGTTTGTTACGTGCCTCAACGGCTTGTCCATTATTTCTGATCGGTAGACTGCGGATTTTCATGCAAAATGAAAATCGCATTAACTGCAAGGCGCAAGAACACATTGTATAGAAATTTTTCTTTAATTTCCTAATATTTTCATACTCTTTCAACGTCCTCGCTGTTTTGAAGTCGATCTATTCATTTTTTCTTGCATTTATTTTATAATATTCCGCGCATACGCGCGTAACAATGGTAAGAACAACAATTTTCAGCTTACCAAGCAAGTATTGTTGGCAATTTTGACACTCGAATAAAATTCGTTGATTCGATAATTATTATTGCCACGCAATACTCTCTACCTGCAATCGTGCTTTGTCAAGCTCTTTATAATCACAGTGTCAACGTATTACGAGACTAATTAGCAGCGGCTAGGCCTTTGTATGTATCGATCTAGCCGATGCGGCGCGGCGCGGCGCGGCTCGGCTCGGCTCGGCGCGACGGTACTACAGAACGATGTCGATATGCATACGAAGCCCGAAGCAAACTGCTAACTAGTGAAACGATCGCGGAATTACGATCCTCAACCTTTGTGAATTGCTAATCTCAAGTATTACACATACAGGTATATATGTGTAATAAACGAAGGCAGAAGAGCACGCATGGTAACCCTAATTATACGTATATCGGTACATACGAGTATAATACGATAGAACTATACTTTTCAGTCATAGTTGCAGAATATTTTGATTTGCAAAATCGATTTTACAGTGAAAAAATCTGGAAAAAATTCACAGTCGAGCGTGTGCTCGAGACTAGAATTTTTTCGTAATTTTTCATTAAGCAGAACAGAAGAAGTACAGCATAATTTACTATACATACCGTGCTCAGCCTATAACTACTTTTATAATTATGTAGGACTGTGGATTTTATGTATACACATGTGAGAAAAATGAGTAAATAATACAGGATAAAACAGTGGAAAGATTGAAAGAAATAGAGGATATCGCGAAATGTAATGTTCAGATTCGAAAAATGATCAAGGAAAGAAATTCCCAAGTGGCTGCCGCTTCTTGCGATCGTTATCGACCATTTTTACTATGTGTACAAATCAAACGAGGACATCCTGTATATAATAAAACCAGTAGCGTATAAACTGTAAGCGGAGTAACTCTCGAATCCAGTGCCAAATCTTCTTTTCTCGCACATACACGATCGAAATTTCGGATATAAACGACACGATCGTTGGCCAATGACTTCCTAATGGATAAACAATCTATATCCCCATAATTGCTCGCAGAGGATTGTTCCACAAAAGAGACACTTTTCCATCCTCTTTCTCTATTTTTCTCGCTTCGTTGGTATCGATAAACACAAAAAAAAACACGCCGCAATTAAACAGCCGGTGTAATTAATGCCCGATAGCTTATCGGTAATGAACGTAGCAAAGTTGAGCGACCGATCGATATCACTGGAATTCAGTCCGGGTTATCGGATATTTATGCAGATACACTAATCGACAACTGTTTAATCGGATTCGAGAGGGATTAAAAAAGTCGTTGATGAGCTGGTTTTTCACGTGATCTCGTTATCCGGTCAGTGTAGCGTTCAGCGTCGCTGAAGCAACAAGATCGAAATTGGCTCGAAAGCGTGCAAATACGTGTCTGTAGAATGCAACAGAAACACGTGTTCGCTGTCCCGTTTAATTATATCGATTCTTCTTCTGCTCAACGAAACGTTGATCCTGACTGAATATTAAGAAAAAGATTGATTTTCGCGCGTTCTAAAACGATCCGTAAAATCCGGAAAAAATTGTGGAAATTTGTCTGGAAACGCAGAAAATCGAAGCGATTGGATCTCGATCCAATCCAGGTTTTCTCCGTGGTTTTTGAACATTTCCAGCGCAGCTGGCCGGTGTTCTTGGCCAGAGGTACGCGTGGGCGTCAAAGCAATTTTGAAACCGAGCCCCGATAAGCGAACTGCAAGATTGATGATCGAACGATACAGGATACTCGTCGAAATCCCTGTCAGCCATAGGCCATTTAAAACCGCGGGATTCATGGGTCGTTCGCGTATCGAACAATATTCCACGCGAACCGGAACCGGACCAATTCGTCCGAATAAAACACTTTGAAAGTGACGCAAATTAGCTGAAACGTACGAGCGAACGCGTGTCGTTTCTCGCTCCACGACAAAGCGATAATGTTGCAGACCGAACGGGAAAAACTCTACCGCGCCAAGTGGAACACGGGTCTGTGCGAATCTGCGTTGTTTTTCGTCGATCAGGGCTCACCTGTAATTCGAACGAAAGAAATGAGCACCGCTGTGCACGGCACGGAGCCATTTCGAAAAATTGATCACGGTGTTTAGCCGATTCGAATGGATTTGTCCAGATTTTTACATCTGAAAATTAATCGTTCGGTTCTGGCGTTGCGCTGATATGCAGATACAATGCTGCATCGGGTGTCTCGGTTTGTTAGGATCGGTTCGATATCTGCTTTGTTTGTTGTTGCACGAACAAACTTTTCAGAACAAAATTATAGCACATATAATGGAACGCTGGCGTGCAAAATTAAATCACTAAAATTTTCTTCAAAAATTGCCCATGCTCGAAGCGTTGTATGTACCTTCGTGAAAAAAGTCGTGGAATATTTACTTTCGAAATCCATTGTTGGTTTTTCTAAATAAATTTTTGCAAGCTGGGTTACACGGAACTTCTTTGTAAACCTGGTTACGTTGAAGAAGCAAGGATGATCTATGTCGATTCGTTCGAAGTCGTGCGATAACTGGCTTTTTGGACATCGAGAACCGCTCTTGTAAGCAGAAAGATACCTCGAAAGATGCCTCGAAAGATGCCGGTAGTAGTGTGCCTTGATCGGCAACACACACACGCACGCACACACACACACACACACACACACACACACACACACACACACACACACCCACACACACACACACACACACAGTAATTGGTGGTACTTTTTTTCTTTCGGAAGTGTTGCAAATTCCAATGTTCTTATTGTTAGAGACGTTAAAAAATGTTTTTTTTGTCACTTTAATCGGTGGAAATGCGAAAACCTGTAAGAGATGAAAAGAAAGAATTATTTTCGAGGTGTGTTTCCCGACGAGGCGCTACATATTATGGAAGCAGGAATATTTATTAAACGATGCGACGAGGAAACCCGAATAAATATGAAAACACTTTCGTAACTTTCGTACGTAGAAGTGTTTCCGACGTATTAAATTTCCCAGAAAGTAAATCCACATACGCGGACGGCTGCTTTGTAAATTCATATTAAGATAAGCGCTCCCATGACAGCATGTATTCTTACTTTACATTAGTCTGTCACACTCTGTTACGTGCCCTAAAAATTTAGGTCAAATTTCTTCCGTGACGCCTTTCATAAAATACGTGTGTCTCGCATTGCTAGCGCATTTTTTATTATATGTACATACATACATAGAATCGACCCGTATATTTTACCTTTTACCGCGATAAAGTCGCGCGCGCGCTTTTGTTTATTTTACTTTGCTATCGATACATTTTTTATTCCCGTTAGAATCGCAATCACGGCAGTGCATTTTTTCCTCCGCTCGTCGATGTTTTTCGAGTGTTAATATTCGTAGTTTTATGAACGCGCGCCTAACAAGTGGAAAAAATAAAAGCAAATCGATACACGACGAATACTGTAACGAACCGGAGACGCGCGTCATCGAAAGTAAATGCGAAACGTCAGAAATTTAATCAGTTTTGTGAAACGAGCAAGCGTATGACCACGTCGGACCTTCGTTTGTTTCAGCGAGAGTTGGTCAACATCGCGATGCCGGTTCCATTAGCTTGAATAGAGTAATTGGACACTGTCAATTCGAGAACGTAATTCTCTCCGTAAATAGGGGCTAACGATTTTCCTTGGAATCCATGGAAATGGACCGTCTACGGCGCGCGGCGCGGTGGCCGCATTTCCCCACAAACATCCAGTCGGAATGAAACGACTTGCCGAGTAACCAAAAAATCACAACGGCAAATTTATAGAAAGACTCGAACGATGGAACACGCTATCCGATCTCGATACGCTACCGTTCGTCGCTTTATCAACGTCGATCGCTCGTCGTCGGTCAAATCGAGACTCGTCGGTGCGCTGGCTTTCTGCTCGCACACACAAACACAGAAACAATACAAACGAAACCAGTTTTTATGCTTGCGCATTATTTGTACAAAGCATATATTTTCATGCCTCGGGGTCTCGCAATTCTTCAGTTTCATACGCCTATTAAGACAATTGGAACTACGAAAATTGGAAAGTTCACTACGGTGGTTAACTCTTGTTAGACAATTGTGTTTTATCTTTATCGCTTTGCGAACAACGTCGCATAAATAGTTCAGATGTATATGCAATTTTTAAAAAATACAGAGACTCGTGCGATTGAAAACTGAATTAGCGATTTCAAATTTTTTCGAGAAGCTAGAGGAGCTATGGTTCGATAGCTGACGTTTCGTTAAAACTTTGGAAGAATCGTATTTGGTTAGAATTTGGTTGCGCTCGTCTTTCGCGAAAGTTCATTCGCCGCGACATAATGTAAAAGCTTGTTCGCAGTGCATATATGTATAATAGTACCGACAGAAAACGTCGGCAGACGTATAAGGACATTAGCGCGATCAAGTTGAAGCACCATTCGCGAACGGAAGACGATAACATAACTGAAATTCGATTACATAGTCGTTCTATCGTTTCGGGTATCGCCGGTTTATCACCGAGTGGACGGGAGGATAAAATGGTTATTTCCCTCGGCTGGCGGTAATCGGTTTCACAGTTTTCGGATCTCGCGTTCGTGTCAAATAAGCAAGAGAGAGTGAAATTGAGAGAGAGAGTGAAATTGAGAGAGAGAGAGAGAGAGAGAGAGAGGATCGAGAACTGAGACGAGCAACCGAAGATCTTTGTACGTCGCGGAGCCGTTCAATTGCAAAATTAAACGCGATAACAGCGGTTCTAATTTTAGCGCTCGTCAGCTCGGCACGCTGAAGTAACGCGTGAATCACGGAATGCCAATTACCGGCAGGAAAATGAACCGTGTTAATGCCACGATATTCGATATTCGCAAATTAATCGGAACTGGTTCCCGTTTACCTGGTTCCGTGTCGCGAATACGATGACATTTTCGAGGAATTGGACATCGCGGGCATGTCATATCTGCCATGGCTCTTTGGTTGATCCTCCCTCTAATCTCTGCGCAGGCTGCTTCAAAATTACTCGATCGAACTTTGTGTATTCGATTCGACGACGAGTAATCCACTACGTAGCAATTAGTAATTCGAACCTGACCGACAGGCAGAGCGAACCCGGTGACCGACCCTAGACTGATCTTTGTCTGACCATTCACCGATGTATCACGAATTTGCAAATTGCACGTAGATAATCTTTATCGCTAGCCTGCGAATCTTAGCCGCGGAAATACAAATCTTCTTTCTTTCTTTCTTTCTTTCTTTCTTTTTTTCTTCAATGATTTTAACCGCTTACACACTGCTTTTGGAACGAAACGAAAGGCGAAGAGAATATTAGATCGATCGATCTGAAACAAACGAGACCGGTTCTTAGTTGAACCGCATGCATTCGACTTTCCATTACGTGTATTGGAGTTTCGACCACGGTCGACAAATCTTTCGGGACAATCGGAATAATGGCGTAAACTGGGTCAGAGTATTGTTGCAAAATTTTAACGACAGATATCGTGCACGCGGTAGAGTTATAATACAAACGAGTGAAACGACGACGTCGATCCTATTCGTACCGCATCCGACTCGGAGTCGTACCGAAATGGCTGTTCTTTCGAGTACAGTTTCAATTGCTCCGCTAATTGCATCGCTAATCTTTTCATCTTTTCTGACGCTGACGTCCGGTCTGTGCAACTCATTGTCAACGATAGGAACCTTAATTGTTACGCTTCGTACCATGGAATGACAAAATTGGAAGACCCTATAAAAACGAATATAACGCGATAACGTCATTGGGTTTATCGAATGACGATTAATTGCAATAGGGCTTGGTCAAACTCGAGAATAAACTCCTGCTGTTAAACCAACCTCGTGGAATAACGCTTTGTAGAACAATCTTGTACAAGGGAAGCAATATTCGAGTTACATACAAATACGTATAGTACGTACTCGTATACGTATGCTTCACCATGTAAGTAGAAACAAATATCTATGTGGTTACAGTTCTGTTATGGACTCGGCTTTATTCAAAACGTTTCGGCGCACACGATTCTGTACATAATGCAGCTATTATCGTTGCCGTGCTTGCGCAAGCAACGACAATTATTGGGTGAAAGAACATTAATCCTGGTCCACAAATTCATTGTTCTTCGCAATAGCTGTTATCGGTCCTTACGTTACCACACAAGATACATCGTACTCTCAATGTACGCACAGACAAATACTATTCGTTTGAAACAACAAATGGGCACATACGTAATATTATAATAAATAGATTCTCCAGGGTATCGAGACGAAAGCAAGTCATTTTTTCGGTGAAAAAATTATATTCGTAACATGTAGCGTTTTAAATGCTTCTTCCAATCGCCATTTTTAAGAAATCTCATTAATTTGATCGTTTTCGAATGCGACGAACGTTCGGAAAGCAATACGCGTTCGATAAACATCGAACGAGAAAGTTGATTTCCTACAAAATAGAACAGGTAATTGTTCGATCTGGCTCAACGTGCGTCGCCGTCCGATTGTTAATTCAAAGGATATCGGATATCGCATGGATTTCTTTCGCAATCAGATAAAAACAGAAATTTCAAATCGGATGTGAGATTTTTCAGTTATCGATATATAATATATAGCGTATAAAAGGACTAACCTCCGTGGCACGGTCGTTCGAATATTTGACAAGGTGAACGACAAATCCAGGTAAACAGACTAGTTTCGGTGTCGTTTACGTCGCGACGCGACGCGACGGTGCCGTTTGAGGGTGTACCGAGCGAATGATTCACCGTCGACGAGTACGAGAGACGTTCATGGAATTATTATATTGCAGATCTACCCAGGGGTGCGCCAACCATCGTATCGGAACGTGAACGTTACGACCAAGGAGACACTTTGAGGGCAAATTGTAGCTTACCGCCCTCGACGCCACCAGCTCATCTCTCATTCACTCTGAACAACGTGGCGGTAAGTGATACCCTGTACTCCGCGTGTCATTACCGAATACGTAGTTACGCGGAGCTGTGAAATTAATAGCATAAAACTGTTGGTATAGAAACGTCGTGCCGCCGCGCCGACGCGACGCGCCGCGCCGCCGCGTCGTACTCTTCGCGCCACAGTTAGGTATCTCTGTCGTCTCGGATAATTCCGCGGAGCAAAGGGGTTGTTTGGCTCCAAGAGGCGAAACAGACATAGGAACCCTTTAATCGTCCAGCGATGTAAGTACGCAACTTGCAAACCGAGTTTCCCACGCGATAAGCAACCGTCGTTACACAACCGTATATTTCAATTATTTTTATACATAGAAATCACCTCGCTTCTGTAGGCGAATGCTCGACGCGTATATTAAAATAAACGAACAATTTATTTTAAATGTCAAGTTAATTTCCGTCATATATTGGTTTTAAACAGTTTTTCGTAATCAAAAATGATTTCTATTCTCTTCATTTTTCTACGAATTATGAAAATATGTTAAACTAGCAGTTGGTAAGTCTGTTTTTTTCAAAATCCTTATTCTGTTAATAAACTTCCGCTAAAATATCCGTCGATACATTATACACGCTTTTCACCGTGAGCGACTGTACTCGTATACGTACCGTGTCGATAAACGCGTATCTTGTAATAAATGAAAAACGTGTGGATCTTAACGCATCTTAACGCATCTTAACGCTATCTTTTTCGTCCAGAATAGTATGTATGTATATCGGTGTATCGTATTTAGCCTTATTGGCTAATGCGATCCGGTCTTGTCATCCCCGGGGATTACAGATAATGCATTGCCACCGGCAACGTGCTTCCGCTCCGGCGCGGCGCGGCGCGGCGCGGCGCGGCGCGGCGACGAATTAGCCAACATTTTTGCGGGTTTGTAATTTAATTTAAATCCTGTATATCACCATTTACAAAAAAAGGAGAAAAGTCGGCAGAAACAAAAAAATAACGGCAGAATATCGCGACAGAAATGTCAGATGAAAATCCTCTCGGCGGATAATTATTCGGGTGAAGCTGGACTTTAAAAATGATGAGAAACAAATTCTTCCCGAAAGAAGACACCGAGACTAATATACACAGAGTCATAGTATGGTGCACCCGGAAAGATTTTTCAAGAGGAAAAGTTCTCTTCTTTGCTTAACCTCCTTAACTTTTATAGAGCGGCTCCTCAAACTTTCATACTGCGATAACTTCCACATTCTCCTCGTATATCGTGCAATTACTTCGCCGGTGTATATGTATATCTGTATACGTACACGTACACGTACACGTACACGTACACGTATATAAATAGGCACATGTATATGTGTACCTACATATACATGTAGAGCATGTATACACGGGGGGGAGAAAGAGTTCCCGATGTTATCAGTGAAAATTGATTTGGTCGGTAGGAAAAAGCGTCCACGGAAAAAGTTATTCTGCACGAAGAGGCAAATATTGTGAACGACGGAAACTCTTTTTTAAATTTACTTTATGTCGACGACGTTCAAATGTCGGCACAGTATTTTCATCGAACGCGAATTCCGTAAACGGTTCGCGTCTCCTGACACGAATAAGCAACTCGACGAACGATATCAACGCGCAAATGTATAATATATATTCCTGCCAATTATCGCGCCAATGTTATATACATAAGAATATTATACATATATCGAAGACGTTGTCCAATTTTATATTTCAGTATATTCTTTCGCAATTATATCCTGTCTCGACAAACATATTTTATTTCATCTTCGGATATGTTATCGTACAAATAAATATGTGATTTACGTTCGAAACGTTACTCGAAAAATATAACTTGTTAACAAAAATTAACCGAAATATCAATACAATTTTATATCGATAACGACGAATTCACATAAAATTCGAGTCGGAGGGACTGTCGCAGCTAATACGCTCTCGCTTGCTATACACTTTTTGGACGAATTTGATTACGATGAAACGGAAAACCAGCGAGTTCCTCGCGTTCGGCTCGTGTTCGCGCTGGATTTTGTTTAAACATCTTCGATCCGTTTGATATTTTCCGAAAGCTTGTTGCCTCCGCGCGTGCATTCGAATATATTGCATTCTTACCGGAATTATTTGTCGACCCTACACGGAAGAGCACGCTGAACTATTGGAAAACTGATCCCGAACAGAAAAGAGCTTTCACGGAGTATATACGATACATAGTGTTCCCGAACTGGTACAACTCGAAAGGGGGTGAAGCAGCGTGAAAAAATGAGTGGAGAATTTCGAATTAAATATGTTCGTAATTCCTTTCGCATTCGAGAAAAACACGCGTGCAGAAGAGGTTTTGCACATCGATTTGTCCCGAAATCGAGTTTCATACGGAAAATGTTATTTTAGTCTCGATCTTTTTGTTTATATGGAAATACTCTTTTCCACTATTTTGCAAACGGCTCGAGCGTAGGTACGCTATATTGTATATTTGCGCGTGTAGAAATGTTCGCACTCCTACGTAGTTTTAACCACTAAATTTTTCTCCGGATAAAATTCCAAACGAAGCTACCGAATAAATAGGTCTCCGTGTAGGTTACTCGGTATGCTTTAATATGATGTTATACGGGGTCTCTTCGAAAGAGCTCTCGGTTCTCTTTAACAAAAATGCTGTAGCTACAAAGGGTGCTTCAATCATTTTTCCAATAAGCTGCGCATTGTAGGTTAGGTAGGAGAGAAAGTGACGGTCTCGTTAAAGGCTGTTGACATTGATAGTTTTCGGTGTTTTTTTTATATAGACTTTTGACACCGCGTTAATACGATATTTTTCTCCAAGTTTCGCGTTCTACTCCTGGCAAAAAGTATTCGATCGAACGAATCAAGCGTTTGCCATTCTAGTCACGCATTGATATTTTCAATGTTTCTAAACCGTTGGTAACAACCAACGATACAATGTCAGGAGATAAACCCAACGAAACGCGCTAACTTCCTTGCAAAGTATTTTCCTTAGAATCTGCGCGAATAACAATATTAAAAAGTATGAGAAATTTGACAAACTCGTCTCTCAGAAATTGCATTCGTAGTCCCTCGAATCTCCGAACACGAATGGAGAGAGACCGAAGCGAAGATACACGAGGAAAGGTCTCGCTGCAATCTATACGCGTCCCAAGGGGACGTCTCACTTTTATCATATTGCATTACTTGCTCATAAGCGTGAGTGCAAAAGAAAAACGTGTGCGGGGGGAGGTTTGCTATTTCCTTTAACTCGCGGCACGGTAAAAAAACCTCTCGGAACGTACGGTTATGGGGGGAGAGCTTGGTACGGCGCGCGGCGCTTGGTTCTTCACCAGACGAGCCGGAGAAAATTAGTAGTACGCGTACACACGCGACCCAAAGAAACCATGTCTTGTAAGGAGTGGCGAGAGGCTGGGCCGACGGCAGCTTCGGTTTGTTAGTTTCTTACGTTTAACGCCGTCTCGGGATATCCGCCGAATTTGTACGGAGCATTTTCGTCGGAACAAGAAATAAGTAATTTCGCAAATGACGCTCGACCGTGGTGAAGTTCCTACGAACCAAATATGTGTACTCGTATACCATATCTATACTCGCCGCTACCCCACGAGCAGATACTAATTTGCACGCCATATATATATTTATATATATATTTACAGAACTAACGCTTTATCAACTTAATAGGCGTTTCAGCGACCGAGCTAGATCATTATTCCAAAAGAAGTTGTTGCGACGTAACACTGCCCAACGATATTTAGCGAGACGCTCTTTTATTTTTATTTAATCAAGTACGTTGCACTTTATAAAAAACTTTCAACACGATCTAGAACATTGTTTCAACAATATTTGACAATATTTAACAATTTTTATAAAACTGCTATGTATCTCTAAAATTTCTACGAGGAATATGCATTTTTCAGAATTTTGGAGATGACAAACACGGTTTCCAACGTGATCTTAACTCGCAGAATTAATGATTCGCAACTAAATTTAAATCTCCGCAATATTTCGCCGTCGAGTATTTGCTTGCGCTTTTACGTGAAATTATCATTAGCTGTGGAAACATAACTTTTAATGACGAAACTTCCGTGCCGCGTGACAAATTATTACTTTTAGTCATACTTTTCGTTTTCACGGTTTTACAGTTAGTAACGAGTCTACCGCCGCGTCGCGCCGCATCGCGCAAATGATTAACAATTTATTCAAAGTCAATAACAGATGCGTTGAAACTTGAAACTACTGAAAAATGAAAATTTTAAAACAAGTAATTACGAATATCTGGAAAATGTCATACCAAAATATAGCATCGTCGATATACCGACATCGGCAATGAAAAATATTTTCTCGTATAAAAATATTTCGTTTGCTTC
Source organism: Lasioglossum figueresi (assembly GCA_028455805.1). Lineage (NCBI taxonomy): Eukaryota > Metazoa > Arthropoda > Insecta > Hymenoptera > Halictidae > Lasioglossum > Lasioglossum figueresi. The sequence continues at coordinate 97,129 of CM052188.1, read as the reverse complement.
TAGAATTCTGGTTTAAGCTGAAGTCTTAGTTTTTGCTGTTTATAGCGTGAGCGCACACGGTGCACGGCACACGGTACACGGCACACGGTACACGGCACACGGCACACGGCACACGGCACACGGCAAGAGACGCGGAGACACAGTGGCAGAACGAAAAAAGAAGGAGGAATAAAAATCGAGGAGACCGGGTTCGTTCATTGTGAACGTTTGACGAGGAGTCGGGAACGGAGCGGCGGCGCGGCGCTTGGCGTTTGCCTTATGGCTTCTGTCATTTCTGATAAATATACGCGGATGGCCTCTCGTAACACCTTGATATAGGAAACGTTATGGCTGTTACGTTCCTTCTAGACCTGGCGGTCCGGTGAACCTACTTCGAAGCTGTTTTACGATTCTGTAAAAATGCGCGTTTACCGTCGCACGGGGAATACGTCATTTTGTCATCTTGTACCGCGGTCCGACGATAAGGGTCTATCAAAGATTTCAGATAGCCGCCATTTAACATGGCTTCGCCGAATCGCTCGCGTGCAACCTTTATTAAAGGCCATAAACACACACGTACATCTCGAAAGGCGCACTTTGTCTCTCGTTTCCTACAAACATTGTACGTGTACCGCGATTTTTATAATAACACGAACGATGCAGCCGTCTTGCCGTTATCGTTGATAGACTGGTACGAATGTTTTATAGATGTAGGCAAAATCTGAAATGTATTTTCTGATTAGTATTTAAGGCTGGTGCAAAAAGTTGAACCTTTCAACTCGGATCAGATCGATCGTTGTACCATTATATTTTTTCAACAAAATTATCAGAGTTCGAGTATCGACGATTTTTCGAAAATCGGAAATTTAGCGTTCAAATACTTTTTGAACCCGCTGTAGCTGTCTGTCTTAACTCGTACGAATTTGTAATCGGACACGCTATCCAGAGCCCTCGTTTCACTGCGGCACGTATATTTCTCAATAACGCGGACAGGGATCTGTTGTTCGGACGAGATTTATTTCGTATTCGTACGAAATATTTTGTATTCGTACGTGTCACGTGACAATGTCGAATACCGCAAAGGCGAATTGTCGTCGCGACGTTCCGCGGGCTTTACTCTTTAAGTAGATTACGCCAGATGCATCGTTAACTAGAAAGCTAGACTAGAAAACAGGAATATTTTACCGCGACTTACCGCTTCCGGAATTGCTGTCGCCACAATTCATCATCGACTCGTGCAGTCGTCGATAAAAGCTCGACTCTCATTGTCAGAGACAAAATAGTAGTTGGTAGGTGCGTTCGATTTTAGGAGGGGTAATCTGGTTTTTCATTTCCAAAAGATCGATTTTCTGTTTTCTTTTCATTTTCTTCAACTACAAGCGTCGTAGAATAGATGAGTCTTTAAACGCGCTTTTCTCGAAACCACTTTTTTCAAAATGATTGCCTGCCGCGATATCTCGAGTTCTAGTTGACCGATCAACTCGAAATTTTCAAAGAATTTTCAAAGTCCGTCAATTTTTCTTCATCTCTTTAACGTGCCAAAGATCGCGAAAAATAATTTAAGAAATCAGTTGTTTCGCTGAAAAAATCCGTCATTTACTAATTATCGAACAACTTTATTATTGGTAATTATTCAGAAAAAGTTACCTTTTTATACCTTTTTAATTATCTTGACGATCTTATTTTTTTCTTTCCGACGAGTAGAAAAACTGAAATCATGGCAAAACCGTTGACCCATGTTTTCCGAAACACAATCATTAGAAAACTATATAATTCGTGTAATTTTGATTATCTTTGCTTGAAATAATTACAAGCGTTGGTACCGCGAGTACCAATTAATACTTGTGCAAACTCTCGATCCAAAAAATTCAATACTTTTCCGGAAAATAATTCCTAAAAATTATTGCGAAAACGGCCCCGAAAACCAGAATATGTGTACCCAGTTAAATATTGTATTCGCTACGGATGAATAAAATTACCCAGTCTAATTCGTTTCCCGGTGCTCTACAAAACACTGTGCGGGCTCGATTAAATTAATCGACTTATGGCCCGAGATAACTTTCGCACATCGAATGCACAACTCGCAAGAAGAATGATCGGGGTAGCAGCTGCACGCAAGGCCGGCTAGGTGAAAGGTTTATTGGATCCTAAGTTGCCACCTGAAGGCACCGAGGACCAATGTCCGTGCACTCGCGTCGTCCCAGGTAAACCTTTCCACCCATGTATATTCTTCTTCCGCTTGCTCGCTGGTGAGCCTCCGGGGCCTTTGTTGTTCTTAGCCTCGTGAAGTATGGGCGGACATTATAAAGTATAAAGGCAACAGTCCTGGGAATTCGCGAGAAAATGACCGCGCCGGTTTTTCCAACCGAGAAAACTTTTCCGGGCAGAGGCATTGAAGAAATTACGAAATTTTAACAGTACCCGCGGAGCCGCCTCGTCTCGCCTCGCCTCGTCTCGCAGCGCACCGCGCGCCGGCTCGATGAATAATATCTCGTACGTTATTTTCTTTTGTCGCGCAAATTTGTTTCAAGGAGATGAAATCGACTCTCGAGGACCGTGCCATTTTTCCTTCCCGTTCCAGTTACTCCCGGCCGATAAGAAACATGAACGAACATTAGCGCGAGAAATGGCTTTCGTTATTTAGATTTGGGTTTCACGGGTCGCGTGTCGCGTAATTGCATAAATAATTTATTTCATTCGCGTACAATTAATAACACGTTTTTATTTGACAGCGAAATTAATGGTTAACGATGTTGGATTAAGCATTAATTAATTAAGCCTCGTGCGATCCTTGTATCTGCCTAAAAAAGCTATAGAACCTTCACGGTGAAGAACGGTGCCGCTCATTAAATGTTCATGTTTAAACGCTTTTCTAACTAGAATTTTTCAAAAATTCAATTCATTTCATCGTTTTCGTTTTAAAGTGATATACATTTGAAAAAAGTCGATACGAGAAAGTTGATTTTTTAGCAAATGAACCTAACCGAACAGATAATTCATCGATTGCGACCACTGCGCGACGCGAAGATTAAAGCGACGACGTGCTCGTAGAGGACGAGGAAAGTCTCGCGATAAAATCGCATAATACTCGAACAAAAGTGGCTTTTACTATAAGTATAATCTGGATCAAATTAGATGGAAGAAATTCGTTTTCGTATTGTGCAGAGTGTAGAGTGTAGAGGACGTCGGAGCGACCCACAAACGACACTCGCATTCGGATGAATCGTTCGATCGTATTGTTCTTACGAACTGGCGAAATGGGCCAAGTACTCGGTGGCCAAAACGGTAATATCCTCGAGAACGCGCAATAGAAAGTGATATTAACCCAGATCGCAGTTTGTACTTAGACTTTTCTACTTCTTCAGGGCGTATCGATGAAAGCGCCAAGATCGACTCTTTTTCTACCCCTCGGAAGAATGGTTGAATAGTTGTTCGACTCGCCGATATCCGGCGAACAAGAAGTCGGATTTTATTGCACATTATTTGTGGGGTGGACACGGAAGAAATTTTAACACTTCATTTTACGTCGAGAAACTTGTCCCGATTTCGCATGGCTTTTATGGCCATCGGTGTTACAATCGCTGGGCTACAATCGCTGGGCTACAATCGCTGGGCTACAATCGCTGCGTTACCATCGAGTACATCCTTTGGGATAATTTATCATGAAATGCCAGTGTTCCATCGACGAAACGTGGAATTTTTCGAAAATTTAATTTCTAAATACAAATACAAAATTCCATGTACGGAGCAACGATAAAATAAATTTGCATTTCAGCAAGCGATACCGAACGTACTTTTAATTAAATACGTTCGTATAAAAGCTTCCATACGGTGGCGCTTTTTACTTCGATAAATTTTTAACTCGCATTCAGTTTGAAATCGTTTGTAAAAACCATTGTCTGGCTCGCGTTTCTCACGTCTGCTCGCGGTTCGTCGTTTCGGGTGGTACAACGACCGAGCGCGAAATTCGTGACAAATGATAGTTTGGTGGGGACGTATACAGGTAATTGTACAAAACTATGGAGATAACGAGGAAAATGTACATCCGACGGGACGCAGGCAGCTGCCCGAGTACAATAATGATCCGATTCGCGTCGGCCGCGTCGAATTGGACGAATCCGCAAGCACGTGTTTATCACCTGCAGTCGCAATAGCTGCATCGTCAGTTCTTCCGTTAATCCGATTCAATTTAGATTAATCGCGCGTGTCGTGTACAGGGCGACACGATCAAGACATTTTCGTTAAACTCAGAATACACCGAGTTGTTTTTCGATATGCATAGATACATTTCCTAAATACATAGTTGTTCGAATAGAATAGAGTGATTCGGCTAAGCGTGCCGCCTAAATCGCTTGTCAATCATTTACTGTATGAAAAAAATGGTTGAAACGAAAATTGTATGGTTCCAAGAGAAGCATAAAGTCACCTCGAGTTTTTTTTATATAATATTAGAAGTTTTTTCCGTGCGATCGCTCCTGCGCAACAATTTCATCGGCGCGGTGCGACGCGACGGTGGTACGTCAGCTAAATTCGCTGGATACGGTTCTCGCGCGCGCGGCATCCGCTCACCAGGTTTGCCTTTCAATTGTTTATCGATCAGAACGGGATCTCTAGGATTGCTATGACCGGTCGCTCCGCCGCGCCGCGCCGCGCCGCGTCGTGCCGCGAAAACGAGCCGAAACGAAGGAAGACGCGCGGCAAGGGTGAATAAGTGGGTGGGCTGCGGTGATCGAGTAACAAACGTCGAAATGAATCCTGGTGATTCACGGTGGAGCCGCGTGGCGAAGGAATGCCCGAGATTATAACATTTCGACGCTACTTTCGTTCTTCGTGGTAAATAGACGGATGTCTAAAGCGATAACGCAGAGAAGGGGGCATGGACCTTCCCCGGACCTTCTTCGTTCGTCGTGTGCGCTAGCGTAGCTCTTGCAATGTCGTCGTCGCGCAGAAACAACGGTCCACTTTCCCGCATAGCTTCGACATAATGAAATGCATCGTCTTTTGAGGGTATAATCCAATGCAGATTAAAACCCTGACAGTGCTCCTTTCCAGCGTTCCTTCGCCTCCGCGATACAAATTGCAGAGCAACGACGCGCCGCGTCGCGCCGCGCCGCGTCGTGCCGGTAGGAGAGAAAAGGGTGTCGAGGCTAATCCGACGCTGAGCTCGTCATGACTTTATGGGCGAAGCTGACGGAGTGGAAAGGCATCCTTAGCAGGAAAAATCGGGGTCGACGGAGCAGTTTCTTCTTCTTCTCTTCCAAGCTTGCCCCTTCGCCCTTTCCTTTTCATGTTTTTTCTTTTCCCTACGTTTCTCCTCGACTTTCCTTTCTTCCTTCCTTCCTCCCTTCCTTCCTTCCTTCCTTCCTTCCATCCTTCCTTCCTTCCTTCCTTCCTTCCTTCCTTCCTTCCTTCCTTCCTTCCTTCCTTCCTCCACGGCCGGCAACTACGGAGAGAGAGAGAGAATAGAATGCAACCAGTTACGTACGCCTCTTTGCGGTGTCATCGAATCCACGAGGAGAGGAACTTTGTACCGCGCGCGCGGACGACGATGAAGGGAGAAATCGGGTAACGACCTGGCCTTAACCACCTACCCAAACTAACTCATCAACTCTTCCCTTTCACCCCTCGCCCACACTCTCGAGGCCTGTTTCGCTTCCTCTTCCAGTTTCTCTTCGTCTCCCTCTAGCCTCCACTTCGTGTCTCCTTCTTACCGAGTCTCATTCATTAAGTCTCAAGAACGGTCTCGCAATCTCTGTAGGGTCGTCGGTAGACGCGTACACGGCGTGCCGTTTGTTCTCCACTGAAACTTGAGATGTCCTCCTCGGATAACACCCGTCCGAACCCTCGCCTCGCCCCGCCGCGCCTCGCCTCGCCGACATCCACCAGACCGTCGACGCTCCTACGAACGTGTATATGTATGTATCAGCGTGCGTATCGTCGCGCCGCGCCACTCTGGCCAATATCGTTGTACATACGTATACAGGTCCGTTCGATATAATAAAGCTTTCCACCCGTGACCCTGGACCCTTCGACAACCGGGTCGCCGTGGCCCTTGACCTATCGACTGGACATCTTCATCGGACGGAGCTGTCACACGACACGATCGATCATCCCGGAAACACAGCACCGGTTTTCCATGGCACCCTCTCTCTATTCGGGATGCGTGTGCGCGTACACACGTCGGAACACCGAATTTCGACGTGCCTCGGCACAGACAATGTAATCACGTTGTTTGCCAGCCCGTTCTGTCATTCGGACACAGAAGGTGGGCGGGCTCCAATCAAGAACCGACCCCTTTGATTCTGTTCTTCGATCCGCTACCGATCAGCCTCGCGCGGCTCCTGAAAGTCAAGCGTATCGATGCGACCACGTCTATCGGTACGGTAACGTCTAGATATTAAATATATGGCTGTTCCGGTAACACCGATACCACATTATCGATTGAAATTAAACGAAAAATACAAAAGTCAATGCATCGTCCCCACTGCTTTATTTTGAAGCACCTTCGATCACGTTTTACACGAAATACGATATCATTGAAATGACCATTGGTAGAGCGAATACGACACACTCATTTTTCGTAACTCCGGCACACACGTATCATACATATCGTACATATGTATATCGGATCGTGTCTCACCGATAATGGTTACTTTCGGGCCGTCGTCGGTTTGTCTTTCGAATGTCAAAAAATAAGTTCTCGTAAAACATAAATTCTGTTTATTTTCGGGAAAAACGTGTTCCAGTTTTAATCTAAAAAATTGTTAAATTGTTAAATTGTTAAATTGTTAATATAGAACATTGATGTATCGAGCATAGCAATTGATAGATTGTTGATTAGATTTGGTCCTGCAAAATGTAGTATAGGTAGGTTGATATTGATTTTATACAACAGATCTAACGAATCACGTAAAGGACACAAATTATAAATACATGTTGTACACGTCGAATTAATTTTCAATAAATATCATTACGTTCATTATATCGCTACATTTCCGTCAAGGGCTACACACTATATGTATAGTCTATGAAAATGTAAACTTATATATTATGTGTATATATATACATATATATATATATATAGCTATAATCTAATTATCGCGTCATACCTTGCTGACAGTTCTGATAACACAGTTCGGAAATTGTCAGGATTTACGATACGATCTGCATGATAAACACTAACTACGTGTATGCAACAACTTGATAGGAAGTATGACATAATGTAAACGCATGACTGATTTACGATTGGGCTATAAACAATCTGTGTCCGAACTGTGGCTGGATTATTGCGACACGATTGCTCGATTGCCGAATCGATACGCAATTTATTGAAAAATGCAGATTTCATTCATTTTCGTGGAATCCTGTGTTCATAGTTACACCGTTTTCGCTTACATCGTTCTTGCGTTAAACGACTGATACGATACGTTGTCTAGCGAATGGACCGGGAGATACGATTCGTTTCCGTGAAATTTTCGCAAAATCCCTTGAGACTGTTAACTCGCAGCAGATTAAATAGTTTCCAAAGATCAGGCTCCGTATAATAGTCGAACAAACATAAATTTAATTCGACGCATCTCTGACGCACATAATGCTATAGTATTTAACGATGAATGCGGACAATCAACATCGCATATTTACGTGTACTACTACTACTACTACTACTACTACTACTACTACTACTACTACTACTATTACTACTACTACTGCTACTACTGCTACTACTGCTACTGCTACTGCTACTGCTACTGCTACTGCTACTGCTACTGCTACTACTACTACTACTACTACTACTACACAGGCTGGGATATCACGCAGCGATGTGCAACTGTTGTTTTGCAAATCTCCGCAAACCGCTGGACATTTCGCGCAACACAGATATTTGGTGAAAATTATTACCGCCGGCCGTGAATGTAGAACGGAAATTAGATACATGGACTGCGCTGAGCTGTGATCTACGCAGTATGTAACCTTAACATCGCGTAAATGAAAACTGTTTGAAAATCAATGTGTCGCGCGAGCAAGATGGCGGTCTTGAGAAAAATGATTTCACTCGTCGACAACGGGTTCGTTAACTACTCTGGACAATCCATTAGGAGCCATCTATTCGAACACGGTAAAATCATTTTTCAATCGGAAGATCATGCCCAAACACTGGCAACTGTTCACACGTTTTACAGGCTCGATAAATATTTTCATTCTTATCGGTAGATCGCGGATCGATGCGTTAGCTGGATCGCCTGGTATATTTCAAAGAAACCTTTCGTGTTCCGGTGTTTGGAGAACTCTGTCTACGTCGAATCAAAAAATAGTGATAGATGGCGATGTCTATGGGTGGAAAAATGTAGGTTCGCAATTCTTCGAGTCGACCGACACGTGCCAACTTTTACTCTCCCTACAAAGACCTATAAATTTGGTCTCGCAGCGAACCGGTCCAGTTCCCTCTCTAATACGATACACTATTATTCCCGGAACGCTAGCACGCGTCGGCCCTCGGTCCAATCAATCAATGTGGCAAAGGAAAAACGAAATCCGGGGAAACGAATGGGCTCAATAAATATCAGTCAAGCGTCGTTCCATGAACCAATATTTACCATCGAACCGTTTAAGGGATAATTTCATCAAACGCACCGAATGCGCGGAACACTGCACTGTCAAAACGCTTCGGCGCTTTTCTTTTTGTAATCCCTAGAACTCGTCAGAGTTCGTTTACAGTTTTTGCGGCACGTAAAACCTGCCGAAACGATTTTTCCAAAAATTATTTAACAATCGTTTCAACGATCGTCTCCGATTGTTGTGCCTTTCTTCTTGTCTCTCGAATAGAAGTTTTATTTTATGTTGCCGAACCACCGTATTCGTTAGCACTCGCTAGAACGCGCAAACATCCACAGTCTAATCGTAAATATACGAGTACAACTACCAGCTAATCAAAGATACTTTTATCTCGTAAAGTTATAACTTTGATTATTACACGGCGCGTAATACATAGACATACTCGCAACAAGTATTTAAACATTTGCAAATGTTAATCGTATTGAAATGGTAAATAATTATATAATACAAACAAGCTACATAGAAATTCACTTCTTTTCTTAATAATTGTACAGAGTCGAGAAGAATTCAAGAATACAAAGATACTTCTTTAAGTCCTGTAAATGTGTTGAATGGTTTGCATTCGATCTGCTCGATTCTATCATAAATATTCTAGCATAAAATCCGTAGTCTAATGATAATATTCTATTACATATGTAGAAGCGTTTCTGCAGAATGTTTCCTTGTAAGATTGTTCGACCAAAAAAGAATTTGATGGAAATCGAACAGTTAAAAATCTTTCGTCTGCGCATACTTAGCTCTGAGAGAGGCTCTAACTTATACCTAACTTAGAAACAACATTTACACATGTGGGCTCGGCATCCGAATTAACTGGGATTGCGTGCTGTGTGTGTGTGTGTGTGTGTGTGTATGTTTGAACCGTATGCGAGTTTTCTTGGATAAGACGACACGCTCGCTCGGGGCTCGGAGCATTCAAACGAGGCTTTCATCGATTTATATCCTACCCGAAGTATTTCGTTAGCATCACATATAATTATCTTTTATTTTCTACAAAACAAAAAACCTTCGTTCAACTACTTAAATCGATATGACCAGTATTCGTTCTAATTGCTGTGGGATTATACAAGTTAGTTTACCGTGTGGCGACTATATTTTATAAGTAGACGTACACGGAGGTTAGAAATTATTTCATTTTCTATTAAATAGTTTCGGGAAACTTTCGCTAAACCAAAATAATAGTGACAAATCTAATAAGCGTAACATAATTTTTTTATCTTCTTTTTCCCTTCGTACGGTGATCGTTGTAAGCGATAAAATATTATATGATAAAAAGCAATGTTTGTCATCGGAAAATAATCGATCGCTCCGGGCATCTCCGGTTCGCGATCCAATTTTTTGTTGATGAGTCTTTTAAAAGAATCCACGGAACGGGGCATAGACTTTCAAAAATGATGGAACAGTTAATAGTTTATAAGTTTATACGAATGAAATAGGCAAGGCTCTTTGAGCGGGGCACGGCGAATTCGTGTTAAACGGAATCGTGTGAATCGAGAATATCGCATTGTAGACATTTAAATCGAGCGGGTTAGCGTTTATGCTACGGCTGCTGTCGTACGGAAAACCTGCTTAGGGTGCGGATAATCCGAGCGATCGAGCCCTTTACGTCACTGTACGCTGGCTTCGTAGCTCGGCTTTCTCCCGTGATTAAGCTCCAGTAACCGTGCGGATCGATGGAATCGCAATCACCTGATCTCGTATTCAACATTCGCGATCGGACACACGATCTCATGCGTCAGCCACGACCCCGTGCCACGGCCTGCACACCTATCTCTACCCCATGGTTTCGCCGATCGGGGGGTTAAGCGTGTTGGTAGGCAGTGTCGGGTAGCTATTACAATTTACACGCGGTTATATGCAGCTAAACGAAGCAACGGGCCTGCTAATTGTGGTTAAGTTTAATTCGCGTCGACGCGCGGCCTCGGTTACAGATGCACAGACAGTACGCACAGAGAAAGGGAAAGACCGTTTCATTTGACGTGTACTTCTACCACTGCCGCTTCTCCTCTCCCTCCCTCCCTGCGTTGTTACCTGTATCCTGACGCCTTGCCGCTCGCCGCTCGCCGCTCTCTGCGTATACAATATACAATGCACAGGGTGTCTCGCTTTGCCTCTTGTCCTTCTAGTCCTTTGAGTAGAACGCCGGCGGACAACCGAATTTGTTTAAACAAAAACACAAACTTACAACAACAGCCAAATGGCCAAAGGGTGTGCAAACATTGCGATGCAACAGGGTCTTCCCGGCCAGAAATGCTGGTCATTAAAAAGTAATAAAACAGACGAAAATATGGTGAGATCACTTTGTCAGACAAAAGTGTTACGTCGTGTAGTCGTTTGTGCCCAGAGATTGGATATGTTCTCGAAATAACTGTTTCACACTGTTATATATATATACATACATATAATAGTATATCGGCTGTGAGGCGACGATCCGGTGAGCGAGAACAACGATAAGTTCGATTTTTGTCCACAGCGTAGCGTGCCGCACTGTACGGCGCAGTGAAATTCGCCTTAAAAACGGAATCTGACGTTGTGGGAGTTCTCGTGCGAGCCAGTTAATAACGGAACACCCCGTATAGGCCACATAAGGGCGTGCAGGTCTATATATTTGCATGTTTACCAATACCGCGGCCCGCGGGGTTATTGGCCAATAATATGGAGGAAAATCGGCGTGAGCCTGCAATCACCGTTCCGTTTTTGCTCTGCGGGCTTTACAGTTGCGGTTGACAACGACGACGACGACGACGACGACAACGACGACGACGACAACGACGACGACGACGACAACGACGACGACGACGACGACTGCTATTATAGACAGCTCGATCGACATAAATACGAACAGAACTCGAACGGGTGCTAGCGAAAGGAGAAGAAAGCGCCGGGACAGGGGTTGCAGGAGGGGGTAGGGTAGGCACTTACCAAATTGTCGATGGACAAGCACGATCACTCAGCGTCAAATTACCGGAGGACTCGTAGCACGTGATGGAATGGAAGCCCATGGATGCAGATGGATCCCCATTGTTTCTCCGGCAAGGTCCTCTAAAACCGGGTGAGACAAGCATTCGGACCTTTCCCTCATCTCGAGCATTACCTGCTTCTGCCTCGCTCCCGAAACAACCTCGTTCCACTATAGTCTCCACGGCGATTTTCTCGTGTCTTCGTTCTTCGACCCAGGTTATACTCTTCTTTTCACGGAGCCCCGTTGCTGCTTCGTCCCACCACCTCGTCGCCCCGCGATCTTTTTAGCTTTTGTTGTAGTAATCTCTCGTACGTTATTACGATTCTGTCAGCTCATTTTTTAAGTCCTCGCGTTCGTTTTGCCACAGCGGGATTTTATTCGTGGAAAATACTGGGCCAGATGCAAAAATCGTTTGACGTACACAGAACCCTCCTGCTCGATCGTACGCGGAAATTGTTTTTAGAGTTTATTTGATTAGGGATTTCTAATAGTATTGTGCTTTGCAAATCTTGTCTCGCGAAATATCGTATATTATTATACGATATATTTTAATGTATTGAGAAATTGGATTCGTTTTTAAAAAATGTTGGAGAATCTTTTCATGTTTTGGTCTCTCTGTTAATCGTTTAGTCTCTCCGGTAATCTCTATTTCTAAATTCAGAAATACTTTGTACGCGCTAAAGATTGTCTACATCGATTGCAATCGTCGAGAGTCAAGTAGAAACGTTTTTTGCCACAAGCAATTTTAAGAAGTTCTTTATGTTTTATATTTGGTCTACCGATGTCCACGTTGTAAAGTTGAAATATGTTAGAATTACAAATATATTTATGGTTTTATCTAAATTGTACTTGAACTGGTAACAGCGAACTTCTTCCTTCTCCATGACGGGATATACTCGTCGTTAACCAATGAATCGTCGTGTTTTCGTGACGAGCATGTTCCACAGAAACGTCGAAAGGGTTAAACGCATAAAATCTACGATCTAGCTTGAAATATGGAGTCGCGCAGGCAGATAGAATATCGATTCGTAGGTATTCGCCACTATTCGTTATTCGGGAGTAACTTGTTAGCGTCCTGTGTCTTGCAGGTGCGGGGGAATTCGAGAACGGGAATGGAATGTACTTTCTCCTTCGTTGATAGGAACTGTAAGGTAAAACCAGTGGTAAATCGAAACTGCGACCCATGCCAATCGATTCGAATGGTTGACGAGTTTATCGGATAGGGTAGCTTAGTTGTTGGTGCATGCTGCCCGTCTTCGAGACGAGATCTTGTAATTCACGAGGGGCTGGGTAGTAGCGATGGGAGCGATCCAATTCATCCTCACGATTTTCAAATAATTCGGCAATCGAATATTGGTTCGTTGCAAAAGTTTTTTCAATCTGAGGCTGTTCGCGATAGCTGTATCACATATTTCTTTTTTCAGTAATTTCGCCGGTATTTCATAATTTTGTGCTCGAGTGTAGCGCGAGAGATCGCAATTTGGCGAACCGGTACAGCGTACCTTATATTTTATACTGTACTTTGTACTACCGTTCGAGGGTTAATCGCAATCGTAAATACAATACTTTGCTGTTAAAAATCGACACTAATCGAGAAGGATCACGCCCATCGCTACGAGATGCAGATAGGTCAGGATAATATCACGTCCGTCGCGTCGTCGCTCGGAGCGTTACATCCGATGGAATTGCCTTGCGGTGAAGAAGGACTGCTGGGGTCCGCGTTACTCCAGAACTAAAGTAACGCTCTTCCGACGTCATATAAATGATAAATGACGGTCGGTTCGTTAGCGACGAGGGAATCTCTCGCCGGTGACGACACGGACTCAAGAATTCCCTGTAAGGATGGAAGACTAACCATGCCTGATCCTTGAACGTGGCTCCGGCATGCCAGGACGTTAAATAAGAATGTTACGTTACACGCTGTTATCGCGATTTCTAACCGAGAGAACTCGGAGAGACTCGAGGTTTCGAAACGCTTTTGCCTAATTCGTAAAGAAGCCTTATGGCGTTCGTCTGCCGATGCTGACAAGGGGAAAGTGTAATTTCGAATCGGAGATGAAAGGCTCGAGTGTCGCCTACGAACACCCTTGTCGAATGCAAAACTACATTTTTAAATACTTGAACGATCGATCATCAAGAAAATTTCTATTTTGTTGCGGCACGGCGCGACGCGGCGCGACGCTGTACCAACGTTCGTGACACGATAATACCAGTTCTTCGATCCGACAAGAACATAATCCGTCAGTCTTTGGCACCACCAAGAAACTGCACAGCTGGTGTCTGTTATTTTGAAAATTCACTGCTCGGAAGATCTTCGTTTCGTGCTTTAAGTATCATAATCTGTTAATTCGTCAGAAAGAAAGCACGAGAAGCGCGCAGTTGGAGGCGATGAAACTTCTGAAGAGGATTGCTTTGACGAATAAATGCACGGTTAATATTTAAATATACCGGATCTTTAATTTCTCGGAAACTAATTACCATCAACTGTTCTGTTATTACCTTTAACGCAATAGCTGCGTCCAATGCACACAAGATTATATTCTATCACAAATATCGCAGATACGTCAGCAAATTCAAATATTGAAATACATATGTGTGTAGTGGTATTATATTAGCAGTATTATATTATATAGCATATGTGTATAGTATAGCATAGCTGATATAGCATGTACAACGTCTATACGTATCTAGTATATTTCAGTCGTACGGTACTACTATACGCATCGAATACGTATTATATTGTAAATGCAAATAATCAACAGGTACCGCAGACATTTATGCAAAATGAAATTTTTGGCGTAATTTATATTTACGCTAGAGTTTAAGGGAAAACGATTAGTGCGAGTCATTTATTTGAATACTTATCTATTTGAAAAAAAATTGTAAACATTATCACCAGAATGTAGATTTTTACGCAAGATGAAAATTCTCTGCATTTATTGCGAGATACGGTAACTATGTAGATAATTTGTTTATTATTTATCATCGTTCGAGTCGGTTGAAAATAATAAATACAATATGTAATACGTTTAAATTCTTTTTAACGTTCACCGTTTTACTCTTGATCTGCTCGTTCTTGTCGTGACGATCACATTTCATTGCGGTTCCGCAGTGTGTCGTCGTTACTGTAATCGTCACTCGATAAAACAGATTTGAGTTTGCACCAAATTTTCTTCAAGATTTTTAGCTTATTTGTTCGCGTAGAATAACCTTGTTTCGCACGGTACAGTCGTATTTTGTAATATGCAAAATAGAAAACGTGTCGGAATGCAGTTTCGAATTTCGAATAGGTAATGCATACAATAAGATTCCCATTTCGCCGCACGAGAATAAATTGATACAAGCATACGACTGCGTATCCACATTTGCATTCGTCACTCCGCATCGGCTAAATTACGCCTAATAACAATTTTATGCAAGGCGAGACATTTAATTGCACGGAATGGGACGTTGCTCGAGCCAATTAATAACAAGAGCACGGAGGAGTTTTTATATGTATAAACGGAATACGCGCTCGCTGCTTTAGCATAAAACGTGACTAGATAGTCGGTAATTATCCAACTGTTTAACCTTCTCCGTGTCAGCGTGCGTTGGGACGACACGACTCTTGAATTGACCGTGGACCGTGGACCCTGGATCGTGAACCGTGGAGCGTGTTAGGCATACAGTTCGGAAATCTGGAAAAATTCGAAACTAATCGAAGAAAGGTGTCGCCGCAATCGTAAATCATTTCTCGCAGCTGGAATAGAGCAAACAATTAGGTTCTCTCACAACTGTGTATTGTACTTGTAATTACATATTATGTGATGCGTTTACACTCTGTTCATAAAAGTATTCCTAATAATTTGCAATTCGTGTCATCGTTTCTCTGACAGGAAAATTGACAGGCAAATTGACAGGAAAATTGACAGGAACATTGACAGGAAAATTGACAGGAAAATTGACTCTCCATGTCGCGATTATTCGATCTGAAAAAGTCCATGCCATTTCACTTTATTTTCCAGCTGCGCCTTGTGTCGTGTATTTTAGTATTTTCGCAGTTTTTGCTCTTTCGAAAGTTCACAATTGACAGGGAAAATTAGTTCTCCCGCGACGTGCCGTAATTATTTTAAACACGTTAATACCGGCGTATAGAGGATAATTAAGATCCGTGTTAGTTTCTCTGGTTCAAAATTGCATTATACCAAAACTCTAGACTTGGCTGTCGTTACGACATACTATATAGACGTTACGCTGCTTCCTTCGCCGCATACAAATTGGATAGCAATGTTCACGTTGGCATAATCATAGAGTTTCCATTGCTTTCGTTACGATTTCCTCGCGCACAGCACAGCGTTCCAAAACTTCGGTGCACGGCCAATCGTTACATCCGGCAAAAAACAGTTCCGGTTAACTACTTCCAAATTTTTTGCCAGTGGACGTACAGACTGCTCCGGAAAGAGAATATTTGCATTTTCGGAGGAGGCGGCAATTACTCTTGCGCATGGAAAATATTGCTGCGAACCAACTGCTACGAAACGAACACAGAGAAAAAAAAGATTGAATTATAAAATGTGAGCTTGAAATACAAGGTTCACTCGTAAAGCGATGTTAACCCTCTGAAACTTTACAACGCGACACACGTTCCGCAAACTGTTATATACAGATCAAAAACGTGTAACTAATAATATTATGTTGACGAAAATTTCCGAAAAAATCAAAAGAGGATTAGTTCAATTTGACTGCATCGTGCGTGGTTATACATTGAAATAAGTATCGAAGATGTTTCAAGTAACCATACAAGTACAGATTTTTCGATTTTTCTCCAGAGTCCAGATCTAATTGCCGTGCTGTGGAGCGCAACAAAAACGGAACGTTTTTCAGTAGTTTGCATTAATTCGCGTTTCACGTCTCGTTAAAACGTGGCTCGCGTGTAGTTGGTTAATCGTGAAACAGGCCACTATAATTCGCATAGAGCATACATTGCTTCCATAAATCTAGGTGTTAATGCACAGCAACGCGACTAATTGCGCGAAAGACCGTGCACTGTTTGAGATCGTGTTGTGGAATACTCCTGCCGAGCAACCTGAAGGAATCTAACGTCCGTTTGGTATTCAGATAGGTCGGGGGCGCTTCCGGTTCTCACACGCACTCGCGTATCCACGATCCTTTCAACCGGCGCGTCGCGGCGCGTCGCGGCGCGCCGAGTGTTTGGAATCAATTTAACCCACCGTGAAATATGTCGTTACACATCGGAACGGTATTCATGAATTTAATGCGCATAATCCTTCGTTCCATGTCAAACTGTTTAACCATTCGTAGATTTGCTGGTGTCTAATAAATCATCGAAACAGTTGTTACGCATACAAATTCGTTCCCGGCCTTCCCGTTCTTCGTTTTAATATTCGTTTAAAAACTGTCGAAACACGTCCCTGCCTTGAAAAATGTCTAGTGCTGGGTCAACTACAAAACTGTGTACAGCAGGATCAAATATATAAATCTTTAGGACTGGGTCAAATACAAAAATGTATATAGTCGAGTCAGATCAGTATAATCGAATCAAGTATGAAAATGTTGTCTAGAACCGAATCAAATATGTAAAGTTTAGAACTGAACAAAATATACATATAAACACGTAAGCTGAATCGATTATACGTATAAACTTTTAGAACGGGATAAAATATAAACACGTATCTAGTTTAGGAACATTAAAGCGTGACTCCTGGTAGTTACTCGCCTAACGCAGAAAAGCAGAGAACATGTCAAAGAAAAATGCACAAATCCACCGCCCGTCACAGCGAGCACTCGGAATGTACGCTGAAAAGCTTCTATTATTCGAAATCCGTACGTCAGATTCTCAACTGCTTCGTCTGTCACTCTTCATTCGCCGCGCCGCGCCGCGCCGCGCCGCGCCGTTAATACTAAACGCACCGCGAACGAATAACCGAAAGAAAGGTTTCTTATTCGACAATTATTGAGAAGAACAGCATTCCTCGTTCGAGCGTCTATCGCATTAAAAATCTCGGGAAAGTGAACTATATCCAATGTTATTATTTAAAAGATTTTTACAATTTTTTAAGGTTTAATGCTTTTATCCTTTTAAAAAATACACTTTTAAGCAAAATTTAATTTGTACACCCGTCTACACGAGACTGCCTCCTTAATGTTAATTTCGCTGCTCGAACAATGGGGTGAAAAGGATGAGACCATAAACGGGGCAGGGGAACAGCGTCTTTATCGTATCTATTGTAAACGCAGGATGTCTTATTAGGTGCAGGTCGAGAGTCTCTGAAGTTGACCGGGTGAAAGAGACGAGAGCAAAATACAGAAACGCGATGAACGTAGAGGTGTTGGTAGAGTAGTAAGAATGGGGGACCAACCGCTGAGAATGCAACGGGGACGAAGTAGACGAAGAAAAGCGGCAGTCTCCGGAGTTTGTTCGCTCCGGAGCATAAAAGCGGTACGATGAAACACATCGAGAGGCAGAGATAGAATGTCGCTTAAGCGTTGCCGTGGCCAATGGCCCGGAATGCCTTTTCCGGTATCGGGGCAAACGGCGCGTTACACGTCGACGCCGAGTTACACGTACTCGTAATTTTTCGTCTAGGACGAGGAAATCACGGGTGTCGCTTGGATAACGTGTTTCTTCCTTCCCCTCGGTTGAATAATCGAGACGCCATTACCGCCATGCCTCCTGGCCTAACATGGTCGTCGCGCAGCGCAGCGCAGCCCAGCGCAGCGCTATGCAGCGGTCGGTTTGCGTTCGAACGACTCGTTTCACCGCGACTCGATATTTCATGGCTCTTCGTCCACTTTACGGTGCTGAAACTATTCGAAATATGAAAATGTCGCTTCGATATTGTCCTGTTGTACAGAAAGCAGTTTACAGAAAAGAGTCAATATATTCTTTCGCCGATTTGTAAAAATACGTGTTACAGACTCTGTGTAAATTATATACATTCTGAGAATTCCATCCCTCGATATATTACAGTTAGAGGCCAAAAATCGTGAACACTGTAATTTTCATCATCTTCGTCGGATTCATCGGATTCATCGAATTTTCCAGATTCTCGAAAAAAGGGACTGTTCGATCCACGTATCGACGGAAGGACGGGTCAAATGTGGCAAAATTGTTCGTTTAACGTTTTAACGAGTCTTCGCACTATTTCTTGCAAGCGTATCATCGACAAGTACCGTTCATCGACAAGTACAATTATTTCAAATGAAAAATGATTGTAGACGCGATTTCGTTCTCTCGAATCGTCGGAGATTAGGGAGAAATAATTAACATTCGGTTTCGAATATAATTGATTAGCAAACAAGCTTTCGGTGGATAAAGGATTTTTTAAAAGTTTGCGCGACTGTGAGTTATTTTTCTGAAAGCTGCAGCAGACCTTCGGGCGATAAATTCGCCGATATTATGGGAGGATCTAGCCATCCCCGTTTCCGCAATCAATTTCATTTTCTATCTCTGCCGACTGGCCAACAGGAGAGAGTGTGTCGTTCGAAACGATCGGCTCTATAAAGTTTAATCGCCGATATTTCAAACGTATGCATCTGTACGCCCATTTTAGAATTGCCCAGGCACGAAGAGCATCCCACCGTACCGGATATAGGTCGAGTGCTTGTAGGGTATACAGATTGGCCATACATCGAAACTAATTTTTGCATGGCGAAAAATTGCGGACTAAGACACTCTACCAGCTAATATTTCTACAATTCATCTTCTAGACCTAGACTTTATCTTATAGACTATAGACGATAACATAATTCAGTTTATTAATGCCAATTCATTTCAATTATTATTCTTACAACGCATTAATTTGTACCGATTTATCGAAATCAAGTCCTTATCTCAACTTTATGTTTCGTTGGATGTCGCGTTTTCATTTCATCAAGACTATTACCGTTACACTATATACGTTACGCTACATCTAGACGAAGCAGAGCGGGGGGAACTAATAAAGACAGAATGGGGGAACTGATGAAGATAAAGCGGATGAAAGTTCCTGTATGTGTACTTTAGCTTACCTGGCACGGTATGCTGATGTAGCCAACGAAAGACATTAGTATCAGAAAGCAGCAAACAGTTTATTAGAACACATTATGAAGGATCACCGAAAGTTACTTCCAATTTGGGTGTGTACGCGTGTAGAAATGATATTCTAAAGTACGGAAAAATTGTGTAAAATCAAAATTTCAGAAAAATCGATAATCTTGTTACGACGATTCTTAACTTATTTTGTCTCGTCGCTTAGTAGCTGGATTCGTCGTTTTCTAATTAATTTTTTAATAGGAATTACATTAAATGTTTATAGATCCGATCGAGTATACTTACTTTATACGATCAGTGTTTTATAATACTGCATTTCAGTGATTGAACGTGATTCGAATATCGAAATGGAAGGATGCTCGTAAGTGGACTGCGGATCTCGATGCTAAATATTTTTAATAAATTCAATGGGTCGATGTCCTTAAATCCTTCCGACGTCGAAACGCTTATTTACAACGTTTGCGTTCTAAAGTCGGACATTTTATACGCGACCACCTAATATTTTGATCGTCGCGTATTACTACACGCTAAAGAGATGAAAATAAATTGTGTTGAAATGTTTTTCGTAACTAGAACCGCGATTGCGATTAATATTTAAATCCGCGGAGCAGATTATGTATATCCGATCGGATATTACAGGGCAAGGGGTTGGAGTCCGGGACGTATCAGATTCGAACATCGGGCAAACATTGTCATATTCCGTATCTCTCGATCGGCACTGCGATATCAGGTCGGCGAGAGCGACGCGGCGCGTTGGTTAGGTAGCCAGGTTCCAAGAGGCCGGCTGAATCGGCGGAGTAAGAGATTCTTTGGTCCCGGGGGCGGAATTTGTGAAAATGAGAAGGGGATGAGACGCTCGAGGGTGCACGACGCGCTCAGGGAAGGTGAACGGCGTCGATACGAAAATTAATCGAGCACCTGAGAATTGAAAGTAAACTTCTCCCGGCGGGAGTAGATCCTGGATATAGCGTTCCAGGATACGTTTAATACAGGCTCGAGATGAGAGAACGCCTGCTCCGGGACGCAATGGCTGCCGGGTTTACGGCGGAGCGACGGTAATGGATGCGATCGTTTGTTCCGCGACACGACGTGTCCTCGTTTTTGTTGTAATTTTATACGTTTAACGGCCGGCCGAGCAAGACGGGCCAGAACGTTCGAAAAAAATACCCGGCAATTGTTTCTCCCGCGGTGATTTATTCATTTTCGAAAAGAATGATCGTTCACCTCTATCCGGAGAGCTGCACGCTCGCGCGCGCGCGCTATTAGACGACAGTTGTCAAACGACAAGAGAACGCTGCCGTACCAAATACGAGGTGTGCTCTTTTCAAGTAAGGTTCGTTCGTTCGAGAAATAGGGAAAAAAGTATGAATGAAAAATTTCTAAAAGAGTACCTACCAGATTTGTGTTACTTTTGCACACAGTCACCATGGACTTTGACAGATTTTTCGTATCGCGTTATTAGTTCGATTCGATGTAAACCCTGCGCACTCGCTATGTATGCGTGTGTGTACACAGAGAAAAATAACGAAGACCGAAGAGAGCCCCAATTCTTACCGGATCGTATTAAACTGAATAATTTGTAGCCATTGCCATTGCATGGAGTAGGACAGCAGGACAGTATTATTTACCGTTTGCCTGTACTCGTTTCTCACTGCGTGCGCTCATAAAGCTTCGAACATCAAAGGACATATTTTATATCGACGTTCTTTTCCATATTCCTAGGAAGATCGCGAGTAAATATTTCGTAGCTTCGACCGATCGACCGATAGAGTCGACCGTGTGTCGATACGCGTCGTACCAAGTACACGCGAGCGTCAAACTGTCAACTCGCGAGAGTGATGTGATACAAGACAAAAAAAAAGAAAAGAAAGTTTTTGTATCTGTTAGATTGCAAAAGAAATGAATAAAAAAAAGGTACATTTTTATGAAACCAAATTTTTTTAATTAACGCTCGCCAAAAGCTTTAGATACACCTTTGCGAAGTATTTTAACGCGATAAAACGAAAACTGAAAAATTTCGAGTTGCGACGTTTTTCTTGTGCTCGAGCGAAACGTTCCGCCGGCATATGTTGCAATTAACTCGTAAAGTTTGAGAGAAATATTCTGCTGCAGTCCCGATAATATTCAGAGTTTCTTATCATTTTCTTCGGCACTGTATCATCGCGACACTCGGGTGGCAAATAATCGAATCAATGATTGTCCGCGGAGAAGATACACGGCGCGGCGCGGCGCGGCGCGGCGCGGCGTCCCTATTTCTCAGAGAGTAGACCATTACTGGAATCGCGGCCAGTAAATGCGACGAGTGTAGTACTTTAATCAATTTCAGTCCCCGATGCATCCTCCCCCGTCATACCGCACCTTTTTCCTGTTTACATTTGGACCATTTGAAATCCTCGTGGAACGTCGATGCAGCGAAACGGTCGTTTCTTACTTGCCAGCTCGAGTCCTCAACGAGATTCCTCGGACGGCATATTATTTATTATAACTGCACCGTGCCATAACCATCTTGCCTGTGTTATAAACGACGCCGTGTAACGCGCAGGCAGTATGACATATCGGGGAGACATATTTACCGAGGTAGATCCTATTCGGACTATTTACTCGACAACTCTCGGCAGAAGCCCGCGCCCGCGCCCGCGCTCGCTTCTATACGTATAAAGTCACCCTTACAAATGTTTAAACACGACGCGAGCGGGAGGAGCGTGTGCCGTTACGATGAAATATTATATTTCTATTATAGGAGGTGTTCGTTTGATATCCATGCGATATTTGCTACGTCACGGCGAAATGGAGCGCGTGATTCACGGATTCTCGGTCTCGGGCGCCCAGTGCGTCGGATCCAATAGAATTTCTTTCTCTAAAATTCTTCGGGATAATGTAATGGAATATGTGAAATTCGCACGTTATTATGGACTGGAAACTTTTTCCTTGAAACGAGAGAAACATTATCGAGGAGAGAAGACCTTCGATAAGTCCGACAAAAAATCAAAAAAATAAATGTATTTGAAATAGTCTAAATCGTCGAGAGATTATCGCAACACCTGTAACTTCGACCGTACAGAAACAAATTGACGGTCGTCGTCCCCGGAGGCCGGAAGGAGGCCGGAAGGAGGCCGGAAGGTCAAAAAAGAAAAAGAAAAAGAAAAAGGGAAAGGAGAAGAAAAATACGCAAGAAGAGTTTTTGAAAACGAACAACCAGAATACCCTCTTAAATCCTGGCACGTTCATCCAATGTCCACCGGTGATAAGATTTCGTACAACAAGCAGAACGGGTAGCGGGAGTAGTTTCAGTTCCGAGGCGCGAGATGCTCGACGTTGCAAGGTCGTGGAGCGGATACGCAACAGCTCATAGGTGGCCGCGTAATTACGTTATCCGTAGCCGAGATCCATCCTTGTTTCGAATTCATGACCGGCGTCGGCATATACTGCGTATCTTGGATCCTACGGGGGTAAAGCTTCCCCCATTACGTGTGTACTTGTCACGAAAAGACCTTTCCCACGTTCGCAGAATCCCCGAGTTACAGGAGATTTATTCGAATCAAGATACTGGCTTCCGCGTGATTGCGAAGCTTACCCCGTTGCAAGATATATTTCAGCCACGAAAGAGAAGTATGTCGGAATTTGGGAAGAGGAGATGGTAAGCAATCTTTTCCCCGAGCCGTGTACGTCGGAAACGAACTCGTCCCCGTCAGGCTACATTTCTCCTTCGGACAATTTGTAATGCTTATGAATGATTCAGACCGGCGAACCTTTCGTCGACGTATCAAAACGCCGTATCGGACCGATTGCGGAGGTTCGGATCGTTTACCACCGAGTCGAGATCGTGCTGGTTCAACGCTTCGTCTACAGACGTTCCACGCGTATTCCGATTCCTAGGCAGCTTTTGCTTTTACACCTATACAGTCTCGGCCTCGGGGACAAAAAGATAGGACACTCCAACAGTAAAATACTCCTATGCCAGTACACCGATGCGTAGACATAGAATCCGCAAATAATAATACGATTACCGTGAGACACTGAAACTTACTTTCATCCCTTGCGTCGATACCAGGATAAGGTAGGGAACAGTAGCCGAACATGGAACGATAATCGTTTTAATGGATCTTCGCTCGCATATTTATGTTCAATTTAACCTTTGACGAACGAATAAAATACGTTGACGTAGTCGAAAATTCGTCAACAATTTTCATTGCTACACAAAATTTTGCGAGGACGTAGCTTTAGATTTGTCTATCCAACCTGGTGGGGAGTGTATCGCGCTTAGAACGTACGACCATCGCATTCTTGACATCCTGTGCATTCGTGAAAATTCACGTTTTACGCATCGCATTTTCACAACGTTGCTGAAACGAGTATGGCAAATGGGCCGAAATTCATCGAAATTCATTTTGTGAAAAGAACAAAAATGATAAGAACGGTTTAGTTTCTTATTTCGTGTTTTTCTACTTAATAATATCGTATCTCTTTTTGAATCACGATCGAAACTGTTGAAAAAAATGTGAACAACTTTTCGAGAAACGAACACGAACACGAAATTTTCAGGAATATCACGAGTTACCAGCTACGCGCACGGTCTTATTCTTCAACCAAGCCCAATAAAATGATTTTCATTGTGGTATAGTCGAGTGGATTCGATTCAATGACGATACGAAAGATTTAGAAGCCTGAAAGGATCAACCGGTACGATTAAAATTTTGTCTTTCCAATTTTTTGCTTTGATCAATTAAATTTCTTTTTCTGGAAGACTTTTAGAATCATGATCCGACAGTGAAGTTGGAGCGAAAACGTAATTCGGATGATACAGATCCGAAAGTCGCAGCAACGCCAAGATGCGATCTGGGCTTGGTTCTTTTAGCACAGTTCCTCGTAAATGTGTTGCGCCTGACTCTAGTCAATTTTCGTCGCAGTGTGTGTCCGTGTGCGCGAATTAGAGGTTGCTTCGGTGAATCGAGTGGCGTCTTCGCAAATCGTATACGGGAATCGCTAGTAACCACAAGTTAAATCCCTCCCACCGGCGAAGGCACTATCCTTCGAGTCTTTGAACTTCGTAAGTAAGAGCATTCGGTATTGGTTTCGGCGTCGAGAACTTCGTCATCGAATAAGTAATCAACGTGACCCAGATAATACGGTTCTATTGTGGATTCATTGTAAGTTCGCGGCACGATCGAGAATTAACTGCTTTCGAACGAAATCTAATCAACTTGAAACCGTTCCGGCCAAAGTTACGCGTTATTGGTTCGAGCCGGTGAACAAATTTTCTTACTGCAGCTTTTCAAAGAAAACTCAAGAAAAGGACAAGGAAAAAGAAAAAGAAAAAGAAAAAGAAAAAGAAAAGGAGAAGATGCGTGGAGCAAGATTACATGTACAGAAAATTATGGACGTGAATTTGGTTATGCCCTCGCGTATAAAACAAGCTTGCCCAGTGTTTTCACGTGGCGTAAAATAATGGAATCTGTAAGCACAATATGCTGATTTATTATCACACTTTGGTAAGCGCACAGAATGACGACGAGTTTCTGCGTTGGCTACCAAACCAAAACAAGAAGAGAGCCCGTGCGGAAGAGCGTCCTCGACAACCAAATCTTAGAAAAATTGAAAATCGAGACGGAGGCAGTGTCGCCGGATCTGGGGAATCAATTCGAAGCAACAATCGTGTGGACATCGAACGTCGTTGCTCTTCGTCGCAGTAAATTTCCAATGCAAATAACGGGCGGGGCAACGAAACGCGGAAGAAAATTGATGCGCTATCGTAAACCATCCCCGATACGACGTGTTCGCTCAAAAAGATCCTTATTCGGATCCCTTAATCTCCCGTGCTGCTCGTGCCATTCTTACGCAGCATTCTTCGTAGAAGAGGGCCAAGAAAAAAGCGAAATCGGAAACTGGAAGCGCCGCGCACCGCCCGCCGGGGTCTACGCTTCTTTGTCGCCGGTTTTTTCGCTATGTTTCACGCTGGGAACGGGAACCTCGGCTCGCCCTTTACGGGGTCGTTTACGGCTTACATAATTCCTCCATCCCCTGCTTTCCCCTGTTTTCGTTACGATCCCGCGAAAGAACCGGTTTCTTCGAAGCGCGATTTAATCCCATTGTCTTCTGTCAGCAATTTCTTTCTCGATCATACATGGTAGAGGTGTGACTATTCATATGGTTATCGACATATTACCAATACTTTGATGTATCGATGATATCGTTAAGATATCGTTAAGGCGAATAAAGGCTGGAGTCATCGAAATTGCAAGGCGAAATTAAACAGTTTTAACCTTTCCAACGTTCAATACGTTATCATGTTACAATACTAAATAAATATAATATATCGATGTAAATTGCAATTGTTATATTTGAAAAAATGCCGAAAATTTAGTTGTCCAACGAGTCTGGAAATAAAAAGTTTGAACAGGTTCGGTGTCGCATTTGCATTTGCTGTGGCCGGAACAAAAACGAAGGACTACTACCGACGTTGATCGTACGTTAACGCGTGTAATTTCATTACTATGTTTAATTCATGGCCCTGATTTAGGATCCGCGTTTAATCAATGCTCGTGGCTTAATTTGTGTAATTAATATAACAATACGGGAAACGTATGACGATAATCGCAGCTCGACGACATATAGATAAATGATTACAGAAAACTTTATTTTGCCCATTTAATTCAGGGAGAGGAATACAATTTATCTCTTATATATTTTAATGTGCAAAAATAGATGGGTCGACTTAAGCTATTTTTCATATTCAATAAAATATTTATAACGTTTATCGTGAAGCGTAACAAAATTCCATCGATCATTTAAAATTGTTTTCCGTTAATTTTGGATTCATTGGAACCGTAACATTGGATATTGTGCACATTCCTTAAGTATATATATATATATATATATATATAAAGCCATAAAATATAATAAAATAGTAAAAGACAATATAATTATACTGTCGAGGAAAGTTCATAGTTTTGTGAAAATGTACTGAAATTTTCAAATTTGGTCTTTGAAATTTCGCCCAAACGTTACCGTGCACGAGTATACGTACGTATAACGCAACACGACGGTCGACGGATCAGCGGGGAGTATCGCGGAAACACGACCGAAGACAATGCTTCAAAGTTTAATTTCGAAAGGGGAGGTCAGTCCGGCCGTTTCGCGACAATAAAGTCGGGTTCGAAAGGAAAGGGGGGCAAGGTAAAAAGCGAGCAGCGGGACCGGTAGCTTTACGAGAGGCGTTCTTAATTGTCGGAGTGCCACGGGTCCGCCGTAACCCGTGAAGCAACAACGGTTGTCGTTGCGGAATCATCGATCAGAGGCACAAGGGACACACGCGACGCTCGCTCGAGAGAAACTGCGAACGGTTTGCGCTGGACGTTCAACCTGTTTCGAACGGCATCCGGCCGCGTTTCGAGGTCATATTCGCCATGATTTATTGTATTCGCGTGCGCGACCATACGTAGACGCGTCACTCTCCGTGCAAACGGCCGAGATCAGATCGGGTTTATAGATTATCGATGAACGGTCCCCGGCGAATAACGTGCCACCGGAGCGGAGATAAAACTTTTCATGAATGGCCGCGCACCGATCGAAAAAGGACGGCGAAACGATCAGCTGGTGAACTGCCTTTCGAAGCTACTCTCTTCGGAGGCATCCGCTACTCCTATCTTCTCTTCTTTCTCTCTCTCTCTCTCTCTCTCTCTCTCTCTCTCTCTCTCTCTC
>CM052188.1:14052-69748 GCA_028455805.1 Lasioglossum figueresi | reverse complement strand
TCTCTCTCTCTCT
The DNA here is from genome assembly GCA_028455805.1 of Lasioglossum figueresi. Lineage (NCBI taxonomy): Eukaryota > Metazoa > Arthropoda > Insecta > Hymenoptera > Halictidae > Lasioglossum > Lasioglossum figueresi. The sequence continues at coordinate 69,735 of CM052188.1, read as the reverse complement.
CTCTCTCTCTCTCTCTCTCTCTCCCTCCTCTCTCTCTCTCCTCTCTCTCTCTGTCTCTCCTCTCTCTCTCTGTCTCTCTGTCTCTCTCATTCACACACACACACACACACACACACACACACACACACACACACACACACACACACACACACACACACACACACACACACACACTCACACACACACACACACACACACACACACACACACACACACACACACACACACACACACACACACACATTCTTTCTCTCTCCGAAAGAGCAAACGTGAATTCCATCTGATCGATTTGACGGCCGGCCGGTGTAACTTTGATTCTTGGCAAAAGGCTGTGGCCCGAGTCTCTTTGAAACGTTTCTCGCTGTCTCAGACAAACGATCGTCACTCCGCCGATACCCACGGCAATTTCTGTTTCATTCTCATCGTTCCAAAAATGTTTTCTCCGTTTAACTCCGCTGTCCATTTGGACGGATCATCCTCCGAGCAGATTTTTCGACGGGCGTAAATTGCATCCTATTCGAAACGATAATATCGCATACTCGCTGCAAAAGTGGCCATAACTCGTGAAGCGATTGGTTTTTCTAGAGCTGAACAACACATGCGAATATGTTCTCAGAACATTACTCTTTTCGTTCGTAAACTTGATTAACAATTTCCACCACATTATGACTTCGTACAAAGTTATGGATTAACCCAACACGCCATTGCGGGAGAAATACTTACTTTCGCGTTTCGAGCATAATTATTTACTTTACACGATCTGTAAGTTGTATTATGCAAATTATTTGGAACGAAATAAAATTATTGAATTACCGCGAGCAAAAATTCTTGAATAGTTTACGTAAATTCAATATCGTATCGACATATCGAATCCTTTAAAAGTAGCGGAAATTTTGCAATCTGGAGTTTCGTTACCGATTAAATACATTTATCCTGCTGTACGGTAATAAATTGCTTAATTTGTACAGTCACCGATTTCAGGTTTCCTCTTGCGCCCCGAATACACACGATTACGCGTCGCATTTCATTCGAAGACATTTAACGAGCATGAATTTTATTCCATTAACAGTTTGCCCCAAATATATACGATTATATCGAAATTTTATTGAATCAAGCACGCATGGCTTACCGATTTATATGCGAATATACGTACATATACATATGTATACATATATTGTACTTCGATGTGCAGTTTCACAAAATGTTTCATTAAAATTACTTCTTTTTTGGCAACTTTCAGCGTAAAAGAATAATAATTAAATTCCTTAAAACATATTTAAGGAATCCATGAATATCGTTGACAACCTCGATTTTCGCGTCGCGCATAGAAACAAATTCAACGGTATATGTACAGCGCTAAAACGTTGAAACGACCTTGACGCGTATTCGAAAATACCAGAAAATAGTCTAGGTCCGGGTGATCGATAGACAGATTTCTAAAGGAGGCTGTGCGCGAAGAAGGATCGAAATGGAGTCGACTGGCTCCTTTATCCGATTTCGGTTGGAGCAGACGCGTAGCTGGCTCGGTTCGAGTATTTAAGTCGCTTTAATTGAGACTTCGCTACCGAAATCGTCGGACAAATTGCAGAGGTGCACGAATTTCGAGGCCCGGCCATCTACCAGCAAAGTAAAGTCCGGACACGTCGGTCGATCCACTGCTGCGAGCAGCTGGTTAACCCTGTAAAGGGGCGAATCGGAGGAATCTTATAAGATCGATTCGGTGTTCGAGCATCGGCTTTCAGTTTCTTTCTTCTCGTACAGCCCTGGTTTCGTTTCCTCTCCGCTCTCCCCGTTACCCCGGCCGCCTTCTAGACAATCTCTGGCTTTTTTCCTGGCCCCGGCTCCGGCCCCGGCCCCGGCTCCGGCCCATGCTCACTCGATACCACCTAGCTAGAGGTATCCGCCGCGCCGCACCGGTTCTTTCAACGGACGTAAGCGCCCTTAAATACCTGCTGAATCTCGACAAGGCTAGAAAATCATGGACGAGAGGAGCCGTTGAAAAAGGAAAAGGGTAAAACGGTAACCGCTCGCCGTTCGAGATGCCGCGGCTCGATCCGCGCCCCCGTATTGCCGTTCCTTGTTTTGCCGCACGGTCGATTCAATTTAAGGCCGATTTATACAAAGCCGTCGAGATTAATACGGAATTTCTCCGAGCAGTCCCACAAATAAGCAATTGTTGATAATCTAACTCGCTATACGTGTAAGCGTCGAATCGCTTCGCGTCGGAAGATCGGCCGTGGAAATCGTTGCAATGGTTTCGTTACGAGAAGACGCAGGTTTACGATCTATCCAGGAAATTCCGAAATTCTGACAAACGGTAGGAGGCAACTACATCCCGGGCAACTCACTGAAATCGCTCTTCTTATCGTAGAACAAACGCGAAATTCGTGATCGATTCGATAGAAAAAATGAATCGGGCTTTACAGAATCAAGCTGCCGTTGCTGGTCTCTCGACTAGTGGCCTTAAAAAAAGAAACGAAAGCGAGCTTTGCCGAGTTCGCAGGACTGTACATCGTATACCGTATAATTCGCAATTTGTTCCTAAGAAAGAGAAGAAAAGACAAGTGTCGGTAGTGGTGTTGTTTAACGAAAGATAAATTTCCGTTTCGTGCGTTGGACGGTGAAAAGTGGAGGCCCCGGTGTGCAACGGAGGCGGCGGTCGTGGCGGGACAATTGTTGGGCAATAATCCGTCAAATAACGTTAAAACGATATCGCGTGAATGTCGTGTTGGTGCGACGGCACAGGGCTGCATTTCATAGCCGTGGTTTGCCAGGAAACCCCAGGAAACCACCGAAAACACTTCAAAGGTGCCGAAAAGGCTTGACGTTAGCGCGCGAAGTAACGGTCAAAAGTATCCCGTTTTCGCAGCCAACAGCCACGCGCATAAATTCGTGGGACAAACTGCCATTGCAGGGGTTTCGCATGGCTACGCCCTTAAGTGCAATGCATAGCACGACTGCAGTACATTTTCAGGTGTAAGCCCGCACAATGCCGCGCGTACATACATACCGGGCGGCCGAAAACTCTGCTATTGTTTCTTCCGCGAACAAAATTGATAATAAAAATATTTTCTCGACATTCTTCGTTGGCGTATATAATCTGTACGCTCCGGTTCTTCGCAACGTATCAAAAGTAGTTTCGTACAGATTTTATATGAAACCGAAAAACAACATTTGGATTTTTACAAGCTAATTTTAAGGGTTCTCTGTCAATTGTTTTTCATCGATGCTATGAAAAAATAAAAAATAAGGTAAATATCGATGTCAATTTTTCTGATACTTACACTTTTACGATTAAAACTGCACATCTAGAATTTAAAAGCATTTGAAACTCGATTTAAAACAAATAAAATAAAAACTACCCAATCCAGTTTTAAAAATGTTTAATTCGAGCTACAGACACGCACGGAGTTGCAGTTTACAAACCAGTTTACAAACAACAAAGTGAATATGCAACACAGGCTTGAATTTCTACCTTGCTGCCGCATAATCCACTTTAACGCACGCATTATTAAATGCGCGTTTCATTTCTTTTCATTTCGCAGTTCTGTATGAAACTGCATATAACATATAACACGATTTAACTGCAATACTTCTCTGCTTAGGGGATTCCATGGTGAACAATGCCTTTAGAGTTGCTCATACATGTGAAATAAACTTTACCGTAGCTTTTTCGAATCAGTTTATTTGGTTCGTTTGGTACTACTTAATCTCGCAATTTCACGTAAAATCGTTCACAGAGGATATTCGACCGAGTTCTACATTTTCAGCATGAGATCTCGCTGAATTCGTTCAAACAGGATGTAATAATTTCGATGAATTTTACATTGCGAACCGTGAACTGTAAAACTGATATTTGGACACACGGTCAGTTTACAACTGTTCGGCGTTCTCCTCGGTTTCACGGAAACTAGTCTGCATCGCGGGGAAACACAAAGTTGATACTTTGCAACGGTTAACATTGCATATTGACTTTTGTTTCGTAACTTCTCGAATTAAACAGATTGCGGTGTTGCGTAATATTGGCATAAGAATTATAGATCAGCGAAAAGGGAACGGAATCATCCAAGCATAAATATGTATTATTATTACGTGAACGTCTGATACAGTGTAACTTTAGTATATTACTGAAATCTTATTGACGAATTATTATTATTAATATTAGATCGCCACGGTAGATGTTAGGGACTGTTTGACTGTTTATTTGAACACCAGAAATTAGTCCTCGGAGATGTAGTTTTGGGTTAGGTTTCCCGCACGCCGCACGCCGCACGCCGCACGCCGCACACCGTTTGCAGTGCTGAAGACGATGCCGTGCAAGGTAATCGTGTTCCCGTGCTGAACTAAACAACACAATTTGCCGACACGGCTAAAATACATCTTGATCAATTATTGATATTAGCGCTGCTCCCGAGAAGTCGAAACATAAGATGTTTCGCGAGAGATAACCTCGTCGCTGTAGTGGTATTTTCAGAAATGATGCAACTTTTATTTTCACTTCGAGACGAGCTACAAGGTATTTTATACAAATATACATATATCGTATTAAGTACAAGTACAAGAGTCATCGCGTTTTTTCCACAAACTATGATCTTTAAGTTAATTTCCGAGGTAACTGTGCACGGCCTTATTTTGTAAGAGAAATATTTTTGATATGTACTATAAAAAATTCTCATCCACGACGGGGTTGACACTTAAAAACGGAAATTAAGGTACATCGTAAACCAGCTGACCAGTCGAGAGCTAAAGTTTTCGTTAATTGCACAAAATAACAGAGATACGGTCACTAAAAAAAGTCTCTGTACAGTTGTATACCTTTTTATACGAAGTAACTGTTTTAAAAGTGAACCTGTAAGAAAAAATGAGTAGATCAAACGCAAAACGGTAAGGACATTTAAAAAATTTAGAAACACCTTCGCATTATTTTCAATTCCCTAAAATCGTTCAAAGAAAGAACTAGACGTCTACGTGGATTCTATACATTGCAATTAATCCAAACAGTGTTACCGTGGCATAAAAATCCGTGATCTAGTCATTACGTTATATATGATTTCATGTTCCATTCGTTCAGTGCATACAATTAAATAAATGCATACAATTCGCAGTCTAATGAGAATAAGTTGATAGTTGAAAATGTTGTTAGACATCGGCTAGCAAACTAATCCTATTGACGCTTGAAACGAGCGTTCCACAAAAATGTAGAGTATTTTTGAAAAAAAGAAAGAAAAAAAAAGAAACGATTCTCCGTTCGGTAGTATGTTCGCGTCGACTTTTTCGGCAGACTGTATCAGAAACAATGAAAGTTTAACGGGCCACCCTGTAGATGGTTGCACAAAGTCATAGCTCGCGGAGGCTATAGGTATGTTTACGTACGTACACACTATTGCACTTTGTCGTGTTACGTCGTATACTGCATCGTTCGCCGACAATCGCCGTCCCAGGACGAGGAATGCGCGAGGCTGGCGTCGTCCTTGTCGCTATCTGGTAATCCCGCCGCTGGTTTTCAACGACCTCCCCATGCCTTTGAGCTTCTCATCGCCTCTCTCACGTTTCGGCCGCCTTCAACGAATACGGGGAAGCACCTCTGCGAAACCCCGTTGCCGTCGTGCCTCCTTCCCCTCTCCCCACTTCCCTCCCCCCGCCACCCACGAAACGCGTTTTCTCGGTTTTCTCTAATTGAACGGTGCGCCGAGGATTTAACCTCTCGCGACGACGTGCCTTGTTTGCCCCTCAAGCCCGCACACAGCCGCCTGTGTGCTCAAATTTGTGCTCCCGACCAAGTCGCTCATGATCCTCGCTGCTACCACCTACGATCCCGCGAAAATTAACGGCGCGAAGTAGCGAGGGCTTCGACCACCGAAAACGAATTCGCTCACGGGCTGGATTTTAGGGTGGCTGCTACCGCATACATCTGGTCTAGAAATTCTATCGGGGCTTCTTGCTGTTTCTCTGTTTGTACAATCGCTCGGAAAAGCCTCCGTCCGTCCGTGTGCCCTTCGAAATTCAGCCACTTTACATAACATATGTATATTTGCCATCGTATTTATTATTTTCTACAAAAATTAAACCACTTCCTATTAAGCGTGCTACCGGGCTAGGATGAACCGATCGTTTTTAACTACACTCTTGTTTGCACGCTGTTCGTATTTGTATTTTCGAAACCATCAGGAGATGCAACGCGAAAGACGCAAATGTTAATTCGAAGGCGATCAACTATTATACAATACATTATTTGTAATTTACATTGGATGTATTAACTGCTCCTTTTGTACATACCCGAATTTCATTACTCGCTTCTCCCGCTACGTTCTGCTGAAACACGCATTTACCTAATTGGCCCTTGCGAGATGAAATTATCTTAAGAACGGTAAGTTCCTCGTGATAAGAGATCGAGCAGCATCTATCCGCTAACCTGAGAACGTTTTCAGAGAAGAATGTTCGCAACCCTTAATCGCCACATCGAACAATTCCTCCGACTAATTTATTTCTGCTAAAAGTAATTCGATAAAACGCTAACGCTATAAAAGCTGCTTCTTGTATCATTCGCACTTCCGATAGCGAACGATCGATGTACGATAGAGGATTTGCCGTGAGCTTCGAGCGATCGCAATCATCTTCGCTTTCACCCCATCAGATTACATTCCAAAAACGGCAGCTCGAGGAGCGAAATTTATTTATCGACTAAGCACAGCTAGCTCCCTCCCCGGAAGGGAGATAGCCATCGAATCTACGAGACCATTAATCATTGGATACCTATTCTTTTTTTCTTAGGCGCTCTTAACTGTGGGAAGAATAGCATAATTTTTCAACCGTGAAAATTCGTACGGCAGCCGCCCTTTCAACGTGTCCGCGCGCGCGCGCGCGCGCGCATGTTTGTTCCGTCTCTCACGGATTTGACAAATTGTTTAATGCGGGAAATATACGGGTGTACTCGATGGACATGCATTTCACCGAGTTTTTGCAGAGGAAAACGAATTTCGTGTACACTCGCTTCGTCAGAATTGCAGAGGTTACTCTAATTTCGTTCGAACAATGTGTGATTTCAGTGATTCGTTGACTGCGGATTTTTATACAAAATAAATATTTTCCCGCGGTCTGCTTGTTACGTTTCAGCTATAACGTCATCCGAATAATATTATATTAGAAATTTAATATTCTTCTGATAATAATTAATCGATGTACCGATGGATCGTTGTCTCGTTGTGTTGTCACAGTAATTCGATGTGGCACAATGAATCAAATGAAATGCGACAAGAGTCACGTTTGCTTCGAGTATAAGATTTCTTCCCAACAAACATCGATATTCTTTTCAGGGGCTTCGACGGAGTGGCTTCTTTCAATTATACCAATGACATCGGAACTCCCTAGATCTAATTTCATGATACACGGGCGCCTTTTCTATTAAAACTTTTTCCAGTACTTGTAGACCTTCCGTTACACGATAGTCCCCGATTCGAATGTATAAATGAAGTTTTCCCAAGTTGTATATGCATTTTAAAAGCGCCATTTCCATAAGCACATTGTACCCCATCGTACACGATGTACAACTATTTATAACTAAACCAAACGACGCGTTTCACTATATTCTTTTTGAAAACGTCGAAACTGAATATTCGCACAAAAGAATTTCTCGCTGGACTCTAACCATTTTACAGTCGTTGAAAAAATTCTACACAAAACTATCCGCATACGAAACCTTCCACAAAAGTACCGAGCGTTTCCGGAGCGAGATGAAAACAATTTTATATCTTTCCAGGCAAAACACGTACCGGTAAACGCAACGATACCGTAATGGAATTAAGCATCCTGAAAAAATCACCTTCCATGTCAAAGCGAATCTTTGTAAATACAAAGCAGAGCTCTAACATTTTATAATTATCCGCACCATCTATAAATACGGATAATACAATATATGTACATATGCACATATGTACAATGAAACTTTAATCAATTTCATGTACAACGAAACAGTATTTTCTCTCTGTAGGAAAAGTCACTTTAAACAATTCATAAACGGAAGGATCTCTTTGAACTAACAATAATTTAACTGTATGCTAATCTAATAAATAAGAAACCTATTTTGCTGTTAATTAAACTGTAATAGAATCTATGTGTAACAGCCGTTTACTCTATTCTTATATGTACTAGGAAGTACTAGGAAGTACTAGGAAGTGCTACCAAGACTTTACCGTCAATTGTAAAACCGTCTTTAGATTTGATAAGGGAACATAAAATATAATATACCCCCACCCTCGACTACCCTTAAAGCCATAAAAAAATCGGTAAGAACATTTTTGCTACATATGTATCGTAACAGTTGACGCGAGAACCTAATGTCAAAATCAGGCAAGACACCCTGTACAAAATCGATGATTTGACCGATCATGGTAGGATTAATATTAAAATTACATCGTGTATCGATATATTGACATTGTCAGAGGTATAATACTTGTTCGTCTCTTTCCCTGCGACATGTGTCCGTCCGTCCGTCTATTCAGCCACAAATTACACAGCGGTTAAGCTTGTTTTACCTTTCAATACACGGTTGCGCCGACACACCGGCGCCCGTACGCACACTAAATAATTTATAAGCAGGGTAATCGTATCTAGGTGGCCAGGGGCTCTAGCAAACGTGAAAAAACTGCGGGAACAGTGCTGCGCGCGGCGCGAGTATCGGGAAAGTCGTTAGTATTTTTCCTCGTTGGAAAGTTTTAAGTAAATCTTAGCCGATCTACTTGCGATTCAGCTCACCGTGGGCTGTTCAACCGAATAACTTACTTTCGACGCCATCACCGGTTCTTAGAACGATAATGATCCATTAAGGAACTCGGAACTCGAGCATTCCAGTGAATACTACTGGTTTAGCTTGGGCGGCGCCTTTTTCGTGAGCGCAAGCACAAAAAGAGAAAGGATCGAAAGAGAGACAGACAGACAGGTGGAAGGGAGAGAGACAGACAGAGAGAGTTGGGGAGGGGGAGGGGGAGAGGGAGGGGGGAAACGTTAATCGGAAGAACACGGCACCGGAAATGGTGGTCTTTCGACTTTTCATCGAACTGGAAGGAGTCGTCTTTGTGCTTAACGGAGGGTGCCAGCATGCGGTAGGGAAGAACGATAGGAAAGGGATGAAGTAGAACGAGCGAGGCGAAGGGTTCGGTTCCCGATTCCAGATGAACGGATTTCGTTAAAAGCAGATTTACATTTCCTCAGCTCCACGGCCTCTCCCTTTCTCTCTCTCTCTCTCTCTCTCTCTCTCTCTCTCTCTCTCTCTCTCTCTCCCTCTCTCTCTCCCTCTCTCTCTCTCTCTCTTTACTTCTATTTCTCGTTCTGCTCGTTCTCTCCCCATTCGCATGGTCTCTCTCTCTCTCTCGCTCTCTTTTTCGTGGAAACGTTCTCCAACCATTCGTGCACTCAGCTCTCACGCGACTGAATTCTCGTCTCACCCCGTCTCGCACCGCCCCGCCCAACTATCTGAAATTTCTCGATGAATTCACGCTTGATTTCCTATAGGTGGATTCCAACACAAAACATCAGCCGCAGCAGTATCCGCCGCAGAAGTGGGATCACAACGATAGCGCGTCCCACGTCGATCAGCAGGAGAATCTTCAGTGGATCGAGATCACGGTGAACCTTCAACAGTTCCATTTTTCGAACGGCCAGTTGAACCTGCGATGCAGCGCTCAGATTCCCGGCATATACTCGGCAGTGAGCGAGGTGCAGCTTGGACCCGGTCTACGCGAACCAGTGCCGGAAAGAGGTAACAATCATTTTCTACACAGTCTCGGCGTGTCTGTTTAACGCTCGCTTGGCGTCATGGGTCTGCGCGACCCACAGTTTTACTTTGGAAACGGACTTTGAGGAGGACTGTCTCGCGTAACGATATCGAAAATAAGTGATTTTTAAGAATTTTTTAAATTATTATATATTCGATATATGTATGCATATATATATATATATATATATATAAATTATAGAACTAGACTTTTTTCGGATGTAAACAGATAGTCTCGAAGTACAAGTGTTTTATTTTTTGTTAGTCTGACGTGAACCAATGTGACAACCGAGGAATAATAAGCACGTTAGATGCTCAACGTCGTATCCATAGATCGTATGTATACCGTATTTAGGGTATATCGATTACTTAACAATTAAGCCATTAGTACCATTGAATGATACAAATTAAAGAAATAAACAAACGTAAACGTTTTCTCTACTTTTTATTTTGTGGAGTTAGCCAATTTGTAAATGAACGGCTCAAATATCACATATTGATTAGTATATAAAGAAATATGAATTTGAATTGGCGAACAGTCCGATACTCGCTGATACATACGTTATACCAAATAAAAACTGCAAAAGCAATAAACAGCATTTGTTCGGACGATAATAACATAATAATGAAAAAAATTTGGAACGAGTAGCGAGGAAACGTGAATAAAACACTGCGAAAATAACGCGTGGATAGCTGAAACATATGTGCTTTACCCAAAAATAACGGACGAGCACATACCGTGTAGCGAACGCTTCGGCTCGGCGCGCCGCGCCGCGGCGACTAGCTCTCGTGTCCAATTTTTCATCGTTTCCCAATGAATACGCGGGATACAACCCCTGCGCTAATTGCCCGACGTTCCAAGGACAAAAGAAAATTCTTCCTTCGAACGCTCGAAATAACCGGCGTGCATATTTCGAACGGCGCCGAGTAAATATTTCATTAATTATAGGCACACGCACGCACGCACGCACACACACACACACACACACACACACACACATTCCCCTGTCATTCGAGACTCAAAACGAACACTAATAGATGTAATTATTAATTCGCAACAGAAAAGCTAGTTACGTCCATTGAAAACAATCGAGATCACCTTGAAGTCTCCGAAAGGCCACCAACAAAAAACGAACACGTACCGCGTGAAAAGTGTCCTTCAAAGCTAATTAAATTCTATGTTTTAAAATACACTTTTATTTCCCTTCAGTTTCTACAATTGACTTGGACATTACGCGGACATTACGGTGGACCACATTCTTCGAGACTAAAAATAGGTCTGAACGACGAAAAGAACATTCGATCGCAGTAATCCCGTTCATCGATTATACACTCGATGGACACCTCGAAAACCTCATTTACAAGATAAACCGCTAATAACGCGAGTACGTTTCACGTACATGTACATACATCGGTGCACGTACGTCGGGTACACGTGCATTATTTCACGTTTATTAAAATACACGTGTACCATTTCAGTGAAAAACTTCCCCTGTATTTAGTCACCCGTGCATTAATATGTATATCCTTATTTGAACTAGTGCAATTTTTAATTTCTATCAGTGTGATCTCTACTCTCTAAACTCTCCATATATGTAAAAGAATAAAAAGAAAGAAAGGATGAATTCGAAGTACAACATCTGTATCGGATACACAAAAATGCAGACGCCGCGCTGCGAGCAATTCGATGATGGAATTAGTCGGGTCGGGCCGTGTCCGCGGCCAAAGTAATGCAAGATGCAACACTATAGGTGTGCCCGAGTTATCGAGAATATTCGACGATCCGGAGATTCTTCCCGAAATCCAGTAATTTCCCCGGACGCGGACGGGGGCATGGATTATCTCTGGTGTTATTAATTACACGACACGTACCTAGGTGGTTGCTTCCGGCTCACGTCGAAAACTAAACCAAGCAGCCCCGTATCACGACGAGGCAGCCATGCGTCGTCATAAGATGTCAAGCGTGCCGCGACAGGAATTCCGGTCGGTATATACATATACATATACATATACATATACATATACATATACATATACATATACATGGGAACGAGGGGAACGATATCGCATGGGGGATGGAAAGAATGGATGGGAATGGTTAACGGGGTGGCGGAGGGGGTTGGTTGGTGGTAGGTGGGTGGGGGTGCGAGACGAGGGGTTAATAGGGGATCGAGGGGGGGAAAGAGGGTGGCTGACGGAAGGTAATAGGGGCCGAGGCTCTACCCGTGGCCGGTCAATTAAATCTCGTCGACGTCGCGTGCAGGAAGCGAGCGCAGCGTGCACCGGAGGCTTCCTTTCCGAATTCGAGTGGGTGGACCCTAACTCTCGAAATTTATTAGCCTGTGCGACCGACCGGCTAATTCCCGGCTAGGTAGTCCGAGCGTGCAACTATTACCCGCAGCGTACACCAACTGGCCGCAAGCAGGCTCGTCGAGAGGCAGGTGCGCGGACCACCGTGTCCAAACAAAACACAGAACGATTTTTTGAATTTATGCCGACAGAATTATTGTGTATACCGCGACACCGCCGCCGCACCGCCGCCGCACCGCCATGCCACGCGCCGCGCTGCGCTGGCCAGCAAACGCGTCGCACACTGGGATGGAAACTTGATTATGTGCACGGGGTCATCAATTAGTCTACGAACTTAAAAGAAAAGTATCCGGCCACCCTTTAGAAACGAATAACTTTTTAAATATTTATTCAAACCGATTGTTTTGGAATGTTGGAGGATCAATTGACTAGATAATATGTAAATAATGGAAATTTAAAATATGCAATCAGCAATATTCAAATATGTACATGTTTTTGCAATTTGAAGGGTAGGTACTGAAATCTGAAAAATCCGCATTTCTCGCTACCCCAATTCCCTACGGTCGCCCACTCTATTTTCTTCTTCTCTTTCTCGACTACATTCGCGTCGAATATCGCTTAAACGAAATATAAACACGTCAAAGTGCCCATCCATCTAGCGAGCAGACAAGTTAGCGATTCCACCTCGATTCCACCGACTAGAAGCTTTCAGGTGAATTCAAATACGAAACAATACCGAACTAATAAACGAAAGGAAAACGATAAGATCAAACGGTTTAATAGAAATACGATTTTCGCAACAGTCGGGATCGTTTGGTTTAAACAAACAATAGGATCGATGAAATTTCCTTAACAAAGGGTAACGAGTCACATTGTATCGCCAGCTAGTTACAGAGCAGCAGCGCGGCGAGTCGCGAGAAAGAACCGTAAAATTTCGTCGAGTTTTTATCGACGAACCACATCGCGTGATTAAATTGAATTCTAGCGCGTGAAAGTGGAATATGATGGATGGCGTTCAACGGACAGCACCCCGCCACTCGTTTTAAAACGTGAAGAATTCACTATCCTCTTACGAGGAAGTAATTTCACACTCCTCGTATATTAATATTCGCGACATTAGAATTGAACCGCGTTATTACACATTCGTTTGAATGTTTCAGCCGAGACCCGTTCGAAAGAAATTCCTACATATATTGCACGCGTTTCAAATGACAGTGATTCTTCAACTTTCGGTCAGAGTATTACGTACCATTGATTTTTTCGGAAATTTGCGTGCACGGTTGGATTCCTTATTAAAACGCCAATTGACACGAAAATTTGCACGAAATCACAGCCATCCATACGGTAAAACCGTGACCGAAACGTTCGTTAGCGTGGTTTCTCTGACGATCTCGATTCCTCAACTCTGTTCCTCGATTCTTGCTTGACCGATCCTTTCAGATCCTGAAATCAAATTGAGTTTGCGTAAGTATGTCATAATTAAACTTACATTACTTATATCATATCGTATTATATGTATTATACATATACATGTACCCGTCCGTATAGATTCTAAAAATTTCTCGTTCTTGTTACAAACTCAAATAAACAGTTGTGAAAAGCAGCTTTTTCCAACATTTTCGGTAATATCGTCTAGCAAACTAATCCATCCAGAATAAAATAAATAAAAAGGGCTATTCCGATTTAAAGTGTGTACCATCAATTATGAGACTGACCGTATACTAAAAGTATCGCTTGGAATATGCGAAGAGGAAGGTTTAAAGAATGTTTTGGCGTGCTTTTTGTTACGTAATCGACTGAAACATAAATTGCAAACATAAATTGAAAAATTAAAAAAATGTAAATTTGCCCCGAGATCTCTCTTACTTACGATACATAGAAATTCCAATTTTAAACTTTTTTTGTCCGCCACTGTAATTTGAGCACCTAATGTACAATAGGTGCAATAGGGCTGACCCTTTTCTTAGGAGACAAAATTGACGGCTGTGTGAAATCCCGGCGCTGCCTTTGCTTTTCCCGAAAATGTATACCTCTGGCAAATGGCAATCCACACTTGAAATAAGCCATGCGAACTGCTTGCGTCCCGGACTCCCCGAGCTCCATTGTCCCAGAAACATCGAGACCCAAACATGTGTTTAGACATTCCGGACGCTTGATACCGACAGGGATCATACCTCTGCCAAGCCTATCAGAAGCACTAAATCTGTTCAATTGATCAGATATACGTTGCGTATGCTCGATATGGTGGATGCTAACTTCAGCTACGTTTGGGTGACGTTTCGGATACATTAGGCGTGCTGGTAGCAGCTCGTACGAGCCTGCTTTATTTATAGTGTCTGTCCTGGAAAAGCGTACCGGCGATGTCACTGGAAATGTTAATATATTTCTATGAAATTTCATATAGACGAATAGCACGATTTTAGCACTTTTGGCGTGCTTTCAACTAAACAAGTATTCACCGCTATATCTTTGTGGTTAATTAAAATTCTTAATTCTAACTAGACTGCAGATTTTCTACATCATTGGGGAAAATTAGTAAATCGAATAGAAAACAGTGATATCAATATTTAAAGCATTGAAAAATACAGTTGTGTTATTCCCAAACCATTCAAACGATTAAGAGGTGAAACAAATATCTACGTAGCCCATTTATCTTGCTATTAAATCAGACAATTTTTGTTTTCCATCAAAATCCGCAGTTTAATTGTAACATAGAGTTTCCTGTAGGATCGTACTCCTTATATCTAGTAGAAATGGTAATGATACATTTTCAGGAAATTATTCGATAAATTTATTCTCTTACGCACGCATTGCGATAAAAGTGGTACATACGAGCATCTAACGCGCTCTTGCAATTTTTAGAAAGTGTTGGAAACGAATCACTTTAATTATCGATATTCAGATATTCAGAGTTTATAATTATTCTGTGACAATATCTTTCCTACATTTCACGATAGAAATAAAAAAAGCTCGTAGGTATGAAGATTACAACAGAGAAAAGTTTAGTGTCGTCCTCCAATCGATTGATTGCAAAAATGGGAAAAGGAACGAGGATCATTGTTGGAGAATACGTTGAATAAATTCCGTGTTCTAAACTCTAATCGAAATTGATGATTCGACAGGAGAGTCAATTTTTTGAAAATTTTCTGATTATGGAACAGTATTTTGTATGCGCAGCTTTAATCCATTGACTGGTATTCAATTGTGTTGTTTCGAGATAGACAATCAGCTATGCCGCGGTGAACCAGAGTTATTTGGGATAGGCAATCAACTATGCAGTGGTAAACCGAGATATCTCACGTGATACGAAGGGAAAGTACAAATGTGGGTCAATGATAGCAGAATACCACGGTATTGTGTCTCTGGTGTAATACTGAAAATCTGGAACTACTTGTGCGCTAGCACGGAGAACATTTTAATGGAGGTACGATTCCGTGTGAAACAACGAACTCGAAAAACTTCTAACGATAGAATACACCGCGTGTACCCAAATTAAACAATTCGTTTTTATCACGTTGTCTCGTGCGTAATATTGTAATAGTTGAAAGAGACAAATTCTACAATAATCCTCATTATCGATGATCTAACGTTGTTCATTGTTTGCCAATGATTGTATTTCAGAAAATATATCGAGTTTTGTCTTCGATTTACTTACTACGCTTCAGTTTTAACAATAAAGTCAAACATTTAGTAAAAATTGTGCGTATTATCACAAACTACATTATGTATATTACGAATGTTCTACCAGACCAATTTTTCTAGGCTCCATAATTCGAAAAGTGGACTTATTAGCATTGTCCCGAACAATGTGCGCTATCGTTCGGAAACGGTCCGTCACGAGTCGAACGGAATCGAAGCTAGATTGCCGTACAAAGAAACGAAGTCATCCTCGGAGTATTTGACCGTTCGATCGAGCATGTTATCAAGATTTGCCTTACCCCTTCGAATTTCGCCTAGTCGGCGATCCCGCGAAAAATCGTGCGTGCTCGCCGAAGTTGCAGCGACAAGCGACAAGCAACAGTGGAATGGAATTCCCTCCCTGCTCCGCTCATTCTTTCCCGATAGAATGAAAGGGTACGTAAGATTCGTTCTCGTTGAAGAAAGTTTTCGCTGCCGCGCTGCGCCGCGCTGCGCCGCGGTGCGCCGCGGTGCGCCGCGCCGCGCCGTTACAAAAGTTCGACTCCTCGTCTAGCCCGGTTTCTCTCTTGACCCTTTTAAAACCCATCCTCCCCCCATTCCCATCGTCTTACTTTCTGTCTTTCTCGCGTGCCTCCAACCCCAGCAGCAGGTCCTCGTTTCCTCTGGCCTCTGACTGCGCGAATCTCTTTCGGGTTCCCTGGACACTGATCCCACGTGTGTAACGACGAACTAAAAGAGGAAACGAAACGTAACGTTCGAATCTGTTTCTATCGGCCGACGGAGTTCCACGATAAATCGTTAATGTTCTTCGGATCGACGGAAATGTATACAAATGCGTGCAACCTTGCCAGTAATTCTTCACTCGTTCTTATCGACCCCCTGATTTTATCGAACAGCTCAAAGTGTTCGTTAAGTTCGTTATACGATAGAAAGCTCGCAGCAAACCTTTTCTCTTTATTACGGGAGGCTTCTCGC
The DNA here is from genome assembly GCA_028455805.1 of Lasioglossum figueresi. Taxonomy (NCBI): domain Eukaryota; kingdom Metazoa; phylum Arthropoda; class Insecta; order Hymenoptera; family Halictidae; genus Lasioglossum; species Lasioglossum figueresi. The sequence continues at coordinate 53,042 of CM052188.1, read as the reverse complement.
GCAACGGCAGTCGCAACAAGTAAGTGATTTATAAGAATTTTTGTTACAATTTTTTCTCACAATTTTTGACATTTTTAATTATTGACGGCTCATAGCTACTTTTAATCGGGTGCGATGAAATTTTCTGATGAAAATTTACATACCGTGTCAAAAGAATATTTAAAATAATTGCGAATGCAATTTAGCACTGGTTATCTCGTGTGTCTGATCATTGCTAGTTACTTCCACTTGTCACTGGTTAAAGCGGTAGTACCGGGTAGACGATATCAGCTAAACTTGAAATTACAAGTGGCTGACAAATTTTCGGCATTAAATATCTTTCGAAAATAATACTTTTTATCGAAGCATACCACTCTAAATTTTCTACTTACTTCTATATGCTCGCAATTTGACCATTAATTCGATCTCGTTTCGTAAGAAATGTCTGCATCGTTCATGTATTATTTACCATCTTTCGGTTCATTCGTTTGCGTACTTACTCAAAAAAATTCGCTTTTGTAGGCAGAAATTGTGCAAGATTAATTACAAGTCTTTAAAGCAAATATTTTACACGTCGAGAGTAATCTGATGGTATAAATTTGGAAGAGTACCATGAATAATTAATACCTACGGTTAACTACCTCCGAGAATAAATCCGAGACCATTTTTAGAGGAATCTGTCTTTCGGTAACGAGCGAGGATACTTGATTTCTAATTACAGTGCTTAATTTGCGTCTGTGATTAAAAATACGCTGCCGTCTCTTACAATGTGAATGTACATTACATTAAGCTCTCTATTTGTCGACATCGAATTCATCGAAATATGAGAATTGTAACGAACCGCGTGTCTGTTAGATACCGATAAGTTTCAAGGTATCAACGATAGACCGCTTTCGCATTCTGCAGATCTTTTCCTTCGAAAAATAATTGTATATATCAACAATTATATTTCCATCAAACTGAATCCATCAAACTGAATTCAATAAAAATCTATGTTTGAGTCGCCCACTTTTCGGTTGTACTGCCAGTTGTTACCGATCATCCTGTATAAATATAAATCACTAAAAGAAAAAAACAAAAAAAAAAAAGAAGAAGAGAAAAGTCGATTATTCGACGAGTAAGAGTAGAGAACCTTTGAGAGAAGCTTCGACAGACACAAAATTCGTTCTTTGATTCTCGATATTATCCGGCGCGACGGCTCCATCGTTCCGTGTGACAATATTTGAATAGGTTCCATAGATGATTCAAAATCCATTTCCGTGAATCCCTGTTTTTCCTTCATCTCGCCGGATAATAAGACTAAGACGCGGCGAAAGACTAAAGCGTAATAAAATTTCTCACTAGGGGCGGAAAGTCTCGCAAGGGACACCATTAAACGGAACGCCAATAGATTTTCCTTCCTGCGTTCTTTGTTCGTTCAGCCGGGGGAAAAGTCAATTTCGTAAAAACAATTCTGTCGACCACGGGCCAGGGAGTAATATGTACGAATCAACGGAGCCCGGCAGCAGCCTGCGAAAGACTTGGTGTGAACGAAATGAAATTACCACGAGCGCGGAAACCGAACGAATTCCTGGAACGTCGGTGCCACGGGTCTGATGGGAAAGGGACCAAAACGAAGGAACACGACGGGTTTCGAATTAGTTGAGAGCCACACTATTTTTCGATGTATCAATCCACCGGCTCGTCTCGATTATATCTTTTTACAAAACCGCCTTCAAGATCCTTCTCTGTTCAACGTCGATCAACCTTCTTCGCACGTTTTCTTTTTATTTTGCCAGTCGAGTAATCGCGCGATTGTTGAAAATTAAAAACGAACCTAGTAAATAAGTATCAGGTGTGAAAATAAGTTCGGTGCGTTTTAACGCTCCGGTGCACTTTACGAAAAAATACTTCCACAACCGGTTCAAAATCGGACGACTTATTGTTAATCTGAAATCGATGCTAGGAACTTCCGTATGTACCGTCAGTAATTATTATCTGCGCAATATGTGATACGCGAACATTGTTGATGCGTGCTGAAAAGAATGTTGAAATCTGTGATCCGAGAACGGTTCGAAATATATAGAATCTTAAGGCACATTATAGAACGGACGTCGCGATCAGTTCTATTCATAGGGAAGCCAGCCATACGAGATCGACAAGCCTGTCACGTGATACCCTAAAATAATTAATATCGTTTAATCTCGAGAGTTTGATTTGGGATCTGTGATTTATCGGTGGACATATAAACGACCCCGATTCGATAAAATGAAACAGTGGATGCATTCGATCGACATTCAAATATTGATCGAACCACGGAAGACGATATATTTTCAAATTGTTCGCGATCAAGATCGGATGGTTGATACAAACCATAGAAATTGTAACAAAAATATCGATTGGAAAAAAGACAGCCATTTCAAGTAGGCAGATGGTAGAAGTGGAGATCGCGAACAGATTATTTTGCGCGAAAATAACCGAGTGAAACGGTTCCGGCGAAAGTTACGAAAACATGATTCGCGGACGATGGAAACGGCATGTAACGTCTATGGGTTTTCAGTAAGAGCTTTTCAGTGGAACTCAAGTGACCGTGCACTCTAAGGAGTCCATGTAGCTTAAGCTGCGGGGAAATCTGGAGAGTTCTTGATATAAAAACTCTCCAGACAACTTCATGAGACGGCATTCTAAAGCTCGTGACACGAGTCCTCCAAAGTTTTGTAGAAACGATTTACATAGAATATACATATATATGTGTTTGTGTATAGGTATTTATAACTATATATAAAAATATATATATATATGTCGGAGGCTGATCGGAAAGATTCTCCTTTGAACTCAATCCTCCACAGACGCGTGATTCCAAAAGACAATATAATTGTTTTGTACAATAAACAAGCGTTACATATACCTATATACGGTGAGCGCATAACTTCGTGAATTACAGGGGAGTATAGCGAAGATTTTCGGAACGGAGAAAACTTGGGTTTTTCAGCGCTGACTGGGAAGGGGAGAGCACGGTACAGTCCCAAACTTGCTGTGATTGGAAACGTAAAGGAGGACGACGAACGGAAAAGAAAGAGAAGCAGAGAGAGAGAGAGAAAGAGAGAGTCAAAGATTCGAACCTCGACCACCTCTATCTTTTTCAACTGCTATCCTTCTCTATGTTCGGCACGCTACAAACAATGTAGCACCTCTACCGGAACTGTCGCTCGGCAGACCCGACGATACGACAGTTACGGAGATACTACCGTATCTTGCTTCGTATTCACTTTGCAGTTTTCCATTCGAGCAGACTCCGTGCGCTCGCGTTTAAACTGGTCTCGCAGAGCGCTGACAGAATTTTAATGGAAACCTTACGAGACCGAATAACTTTTCGAAAATAGGTAATTCGACTGCCAGACGAACCACGAAACAGTTGGACTCGACTCCTCTTAGCTTCCTGTTGCTCGAAATTCGCGAACCGTCCGAAATTTTCGCATTTTCGCGATCGTTTCGCTGTTCGAAACGACCGAGCTCGTCTCCGAAACGAGGCTCGAGTGGTCCGCCGCGCCGTCGATCGTTTCGCGATGCGATGGAAAATAAGGCAATTGTTTGCATATCGATGAATTTTAATTCTGATATTATTTAGTCCAGATAATATGAATATTCATGAATAACGAAGGTGTTTTTCATGGGACATAAATAATGAAGCGAGACTGGAATACAAGCGTGTTTTTCGATGGCAGAAGATAATCGAAATGCTCCGCTTATTTTGCATGCACCGCATAGTTTGCGTGCCCGATTTTTATACGATTTTTATACGATTTTGATACATTTCAAAACGCGTCTCGGTTCAGAAGCGCAGTTAATTTGGCAAATATTCGTTAAACTGATTTATTTCAGCAACATGTAATATTCGCTGTTGCGAATTCTCGGTAAATTTACTAATGGAAATTAGATATATCCGCATTGTCTGTAGTCCCGAATAATCATTGTGAAAATAATGGCACTGTCGGTGTTTCAGGTGGTTCAATAATAAGCATTGATTGTAGCGCGATCAAAATTAACTGGTCGCTTTACTAAACCTGTCAACCTCGCTGTGTATCCCCACCATAACATTGTCTCTACTTGCTATCCTCATCGTAATATCGTCTATACGCAACAGCCAGAAGATAGTTCTATACACATATTATCTCTCGCTCTCGAAAACAAAGAGACAAACACCAATTACGATCTACGTGTACATATACCTCGGGATTCGCCTATAAGTTCGGATCGATCGATCGAAACGTCTAAAATGCATGTCGACAAAATCGGTATTCATAATCTGCCGCGCGAGAACGCGTATGACGTACGCCGTACGCAACCTATACCTTTGTTGTTCGGTTTGCAGCATTTTAGACGGATTTTCTGAATTGTTAACAAACTAACAAACAGCTAACAAACGTAGCCGAAATCGCAATTTTTTTATTCTTCATTTTCGTTTTATATCGTCGTGGAGAGCCACTCCTTAAATTTTCTCTCGTCCGTAGTCGAACGCTCTGTATAGATTTTCCCGGTGCCGCGACGAGGATTCCTTCTTGCTCGATCGGCTTCGTAAACGTAAAAGTGAATCGATATCGGCGTCGCGATCGGTCAACATAATCGACGTGGACACACTTCCGATAATCACGGCGCTAAGCGTGCCCGATCAATCACCGGATTCCGTAGCACCGTCCGCCGAGTGCACCGTTCGGAGGAATGGCTCGGAGGATGGTTCGCGGTCCTCGTGCACCGTGCACCGTGCACCGTGCACCGAGGATATTTCCCTATCTGACTGCACGTGGCTGTCCCGAATAGCTGTGTGTTCCACTGCGCGAACCCGTGCAGCCGATAAGCGACGTCGCTCGATGCCATCGTCGAGAACGATGTCGGTCGACTGGTCGAGAGACTCCGGCTATCCCCGGAGTTTCCTTCGCGGAGTAGTTTACCACCGGCACGGGGGCGGACACCGAATAATCAGGTATGCAAAGGTCTGATAACGGGTGCCATTCGTCGAGCGATTCGAGATGCTCGACGCATCTGTGCAAGTCTTGACGCAAATGCCCGACCCGTAACCCATAACCCGTGACCCGTGACCCGTGACCCGTGACCCGTAACTCGTGAACCGTGACCCGTGACTCAACTGTTTCTGCGCGCCGCATACTCGGCCAGATCGAACAATTAGCTGTTCGTTTGGTTAAAAGACGACCTAACAAGTCCGTAAGTCTGAGATGTCCATCCGATAATGTTGAGAGTACAGAGACCGAATACAGAACGTCCTATGTCTCGCTTATAAATCGAGCGTCGCGCTAATGCGGAAAGCTGAGTAGAGATGTCGTTGTCCAATCAGAAATTGAATGGAAACCTGAAATAACGGTCCACGTTGTTCCATTCTTAAAGCTCTCCCAGAGAAAAAGAATTCAGGAATGTTGCGTTTCTGTATGTCAGAGCTAGTCATTGGAATTAGGATATGTAAAAGGATATTCGTGTATACGAGTGCTAAAGTTTCAGATTAGGGGCTACACTTTACTGACTAGAACCGGGAGAAATTCGATTAGGATTTAAGGAGATTAGGCTATCGACGGAAAACTAGTAGAGTAATGTTGTACGAGTAGTTAGACACCACTTAAAATTTGGGAATGTTATAGGTGTGCTATGATTTACGTATCTCGTTCGCAAGATATGTTTGAAGAAGTTACAAAGATTAGGGGAATGACGCGATAATACAAACCTGTGGATACGATGTTGTGGTTCTTTTATTGGTTGATCCTTCGTGTGGGAGTGACGATGCGATTACGAGGTCGATGGAACGCAATCGTTGGATCATGGCTACCGGACCAAGGGGTAAACTTATCATCGAACTTCGTTTATCGAAAATAAGATATTAATTTAATAGTAATTTACAGAAAGCAAATAGAATACTGTGCAACTACGATAGCCTATGGTCTTTAATATATTTGTAAATAATATACGAGATACGTTGAGCAGTAAAGATCATCAATTTTGGTAAATCCGGTCGTTTTCATTCTAAATAAGAGGAAGACATTTACTTGAAACAATATTTATAAATTGGTATTGTGTTTGGAAAATATGTCGGGTCTCGTAAAATAATTAAAATTTTAAAAGACGCGTCGAGAAATCGTTTTACGTACATCGCATGTGAAATATAATTATCGCGCTTAATAAAATTCTGTAGCAACGTACAGTTATGTAGCAGTAATGTAGCAGTAATGTAATTAAAGTGCAACGTGACTTTTAATGTAATTTCGCGTAAAGTGAATTTTACTCGCGGCCAAACGGCGACCGATTGCATGGTAAACAATTTAAAAATTAATTCGCAATTTATCGATGGTATAGAAATTCATCTAAAATCGTGTGACAAGCAGAACCGCGCGTAGAAATGAAGTATGAAATAACGTATGGATACGTGTTTCGAAGTCGGTAAAGCAGCTACCGAAATGAATTATCTTTGAAATCGATCATCTTCCGACGATGATCGGGATAGTAATCTGCGAATGCAAGGATTTCTGTTTATCGCCGGTAGTTCCTATTTTCGATACGCGTCAATGCATAATACGTTATATCGTGAAATTTCTGGCGACAATTTCGAAAAAGCTCACCGTTATTTAATACCATCAAGCTAATCGTACAAACGAACGACATCGGTGTATCGATGCGTCCTAGATCCAAAGGCAGGGGGGAAGATGTTTAGTTCTCGGTCAGTCTGTCTATCCGGAAACATCTGCCGAATCTGCGGTTAGAGATTCGGAAACAGTTCGACGAACTCGGTTTTAACAACGTAGTTACGAGAAAGGATTAGTCGTGGCAACTTTGACGCGTCATCAAGCCGTGTACACACCTAGGCACCGATGCTCCCGATGATACCGTAAGCCTGAATTCTCTGCATCGATTGCAGCAGCGTCTGTCGACGTCGGCTGCATGTGCGATACGTGGTTTTCATATGCACCGTAGCCGTAATCGATAACACACGCCGCGCCGGTACCACGACTCGGATTAAAATTCACCAATTATTACCGGTAGGTGTACGCGTATCGATCCGGGTTCTATAATCTCATCAGACTCGAAATCTATCGGATAGGCACACGTTATTGTTGGATTACCGTATGTATAGCCGGCACGGTCACGATTCAAAGTTGGCCGAAGCGGATCCTTTCAACGCGAACAAGCCGCACGATGAACGTTGTTGAACGGAAACGTTGGGAACCGGAGTGGATACCTAACGATGCTTTCGGCGCGCGGCGCCTCATTTATTATTTATGCTGTTTTATTTGATCGCACGTTACGTGCTTACTTAGGAGAATTCAGTTACCGGCTTAATCGACCTAGCGATATAAAATGAAATATGTAAATACTGCAATAATAAATGATAATTTATGTTAAGCGAAACGAGGAAGCGCGCGACGATGATGTTTGTCCAAATTGATGCACCGCTGATAATTAACTCGCGTTTTCAGCGATGAAATTAAGGATTACCGAGATCTTATAACTATTTGATTAGCCGAACATTCGTATCCCCGAACAGATCGGACAATCGAGGCTCTACCGTATAGCGGGAGTTGTAAAAAAAAAACATGTGCAAATGCTTGAAATTGTGCCACGTTTGGTACGATTTCGGTACAAGTAAAAATTTTACACAGAAACAATGAGAAACAAAACAATTCCATCGAAGGAAATATACGATAGATGCTTTGTCCACTCGCGTCATCCGTTTGCACGTTGCACGGTAGCAGCAAGAGATCGGACCGTGTAGTATCTGTATGCCGTATGGCGTATGCGATATAAGCGACGACGCGACGTCTCGGTCCGGAAGTTTTCGTACATCGAGACATAACGGTATTCGGTTTGCAATCTCGGTAATGATCAGACCCGACGACAGCGTCCGCGGCACGAAGACAAACCGAAGCCCTCGGGACAAGGTAATAATGTACGTAACGTGTGTATGTTGCAGTGACCTCCGAAAACGGAAGCGAGGCTTCTACGGCCGCCTATTTGACGATGCCGATGCTGTGTATGCTGCAGCTGCTTCTGAGATAGTCGTGGCACGCCTGAGGTCACGGGAAAGGGAGCTCATGGGCGTCGCACGATAAACAGCGCACTAGTCAAAAACCGGAGCAGGGATGTAACTGGGCAGTACAAGAGTCAGCGGGGAGATCTGCCGGGGTGAAAACTACTACCGATCTTGTTGCGAATCGGCATTGAGTATTACGTGTTTTTTTAGCGTACACTAAAGAAAGAAAAAAAAGATTCAGTTCGTTCGTCACGGAAACAGACAACAACCGGTTGCCGTGCATCCTCGATCGCGATATCGCGTCCGCCCAGGATCGGGACGCAGGATATCGGTTTATTGGCTATACATGTACACACTTACCACGCTCCAACAGCGTCTAAACGTTCGGCGTCGTTAATGAACACTGCGCGGACAGGTTTACGGTCCGTAATACGCGCGACCTGCTCCCGGTACAGAGGCAATTAGCCGCGTTTGATTGCTGTATCACAATGCTCAAGCGATTTCGCGCCTGGTAAGTAAAACGAACAAACGGCTGGTCGTTTGAGAACGAAAGGGGGGAACGGACTTCGAAGTCGGACCCACGCATGCCTGCCGACTCCGGCCGAGTACGTACGCGCCGTGCCGAGACGAGACGAGACGAGACGAGACGAGACGAGAAGAAGGCCCCAAAAGACCCAAAAATCTAAACATCGGGATTACGGGAGCGTGCGAGGTGGGAATAGGCGGACACCTAACGATACAGACTCCTCTTGCCCCTGCGACGCGCGACGCTTCTTCTCGCTTCATCGCGATGCGTACCGTGCGTGCCTCGCACGAACGCAGTTCTTCGAAAGGAATGCGGCGCTGAACTATCGGCTAAAGCTGTCGCACCTATTATGTAGTTAGACAAAAATCTAACCGTTGGAATTATAGGAGCGTCGACGATACGGATAGGCACGGATAGGCGGAGCGAGCGAGGGACTTGTTCTGCGAGGCACGGACAGGACACGTCTTAGCCTTCTAGTAGATCATCGATCCCCGTTACGTGTAGTCCCCATGAGAATCTGTGCGCTGGATCGTTGGCGAATAACTTCGGAAAGACGCGACCAACGACTCGGCGCGTCGACAGATCGTGACACAAAGTCCCGAAACGATCGAGAGACGTGTTCCGAAACTTCGACCAACATACTTCTCGATGTCCTGGCGACGTGCAGGAGGAGTCTGTTGGACGTCTCGGATATCTTGTCACCGTTCCAGACGAAGATGCGTGTCACGGCGCGGTCTATATCCACTCGGCCATTGTTCGCGAGTCAAGCCGAGGCCACCGCGGATCGATTCCACGCGATTTTCATGCGTAGCAGCTAGTCAAGAGACGCGCGCCGGATTTCGAACTTCTCTTTGCCCTCGTCAAGTGTCCCACGTAGTCGAGGAGTATTGCCTATCGCTTCGTTGCAACGACGCTTCACCGAAACGAGTACAGCGAGAGTAACTTTGATGTTTGGACACCATGGAATTTTTACTTTGCAGCTGGTCGTATCGCCGAGTTTCCGGTCGGTCGTTGTACCATTTTGAAAAGACAAATCAGAATTTCGTTCTAACAAAAACCTATGTGCGAATACGATAGTTGTTTGTTTTACGGTAGGAAATGATATTAGAATAGGAAAAGAATTTTTTCGACTCGCCAAAAATTCTTCTCGCAAACATCTTTTTCATGCAAAATCAAGCTATTTGCAGAATCTCAGCTCAATCGGGGTTGACCGGTTTTCGGTCAATGCTCCGCTCGAACAAAGTTATAACGCGATCAAGTAAAAATTTGCTCGTGTCCGAATATTAAGGTTAAATTGCTGCAGCTACTCGCGGGAGACAAGAGAACGCGTGCTTTTACTCGTCCGTCGCGACGCTCGTAACTCGCAGCGCATTCCTTTCACCGACGACCTGTAATTATTTAATTACCGATAGCAGTTTGATAAGACACGGTTAGGTTTAATTCAGTTCGACGAGCGCGAACGGTTCTACTTACGTTTTTTTTATTGCTCGACCTACGCCACGCGGCGATTCGTGTGTCTATTCGGTCTATTGTATAATTTTCTAATGGTCGGGCTCCGCGAATTTCTGTGTAAGCGAGTTCTCTCTCTCTCTCTCTCTCTCTCTCTCTCTCTCTCTCGGCCGAGACGAACTCCGTTGCAATAGTATTTTGCGTAGCTTAAGGATCGCGTATGTACAGCGACTACTGTTAAGCTTCCGACACTCTTTCGAAGAGATCTACTTTTTTCATTTAGAAGTTGAGAAGTTGAAAGTATTCATCTTGGAAAAATTCCAATTGGTCCGAGCGATGGAAGAAATACTAAAAATTGCTTGTTACAATACTTCTATCTAGGCCATATCGGATGTAAGAAAAAGCAATATATCAAAAGACGAAAAGTCTTTAACAAAACTGCCTAACAATTATTGATGAACCTTTACGGAAACTGCCATTTACACCATCTTTAATTATTTATAGTTCGTGGTGGCGTTAATCGATTCCGGTGAAATATTCAAAACGAACTTTTGAAAATTTCGATACACGGCCAGATGGAATAGTTGTAAAATTCTCGAAAAAAAAGACTTCTTTCACACCCCATCCAGTAATCTGATCCTTCGAAATTTTCTCGATAATATCCAAGTCATTTAGTTCGACTTGAGAAAAGTTAGAGTTAGGTATATATTCTCTTTTTAAGAATGTCCGAACATTAACGGGAGTCACTGTACGTGTTTACGGTGCCTCACACTCAAAATTATCTGTCCTTTTTTTATCGTTTTCGATGGTAAAAAATTCAATGTTACGTATGTACAGTTTTATTTGTGACTTAAATAAAATATTTTGTATAACGTCGATGATGGATTTAACGTATTGTATCTGTAACAACGTGTAAGCAAAGCAACTTTGTTCACGTTAAATTCTATACGACTATTTTACAATTAATAAAGTTTCCGTGCAATCATTGACATCGTTGTTCACAGTTTATTCTACTACAAGAAATTTCTTGATATTCTAGCTGCACATTTGAAATGAAAAAATTACCATTACAGGCTTCGATTGCAACAATAATTTTTCAGACTCACTCGCTATCTGTTAATTGTCAAATTACTTTCTATTTATTACATCAATCTTTAGCCGATACATATCTACTATATGTATATATTTTTAGTACATTTATTTTAGTTACATCGCATAATTTGCACCATTTTTAACGATGAAAGATCGTGAAATAATACTAATTCGTAATTTGAGAATTTGTAAACAGAAAAGTACAGGTTTAGGAGAATGTTGGCAATCCTAAATTTAGATAATAAACGTAAACTCTAATGTTAACCATAATTGATTACCGTCTACATGTGATATCTAACAATATACGTAGTATACTATCAAAAATTCGGAAGCGCGATAAAGTGGGTATATCGAACCGAACTAAATCGTAGCAAACGAAGAAAGTAGCAGATAATTTACAGTGTGAGTAACTGTACATACATATTTTCTCTTAATCGTTCCTCGTTACCTAATCGTTTGTTGACTGCACGTGTATAATTATTTAGAATATACATATAATACTACCATAAACCTAACGATAACACTTCGAGCACAGTATTGAATCAACTTATTCGTTCGATTTGATAACCGACGAACTACGCAACTAAATTCTGAAACCACGTGTTCAATCGGTTACTCGACGAAACAATCCCAAGACCATCGCGTCATTCAACGTGTTCGTTCAATCGTCGCGGACAATTTTCTTTGCCGATGGCCGTGACGAAAATATAACAAATAGTAACCTTACATGAATAGCTGCCACGAAGTTAGGAATAAGCATAGCGGCTCGGAAAAAATCAAAAGAATAATCCGTAATTTTTGTTTGAGCGTATTAACGCTGCAAACAAGCCAGCGCAACGCAACGTCTCGAATCGTTGTATAAAATGCAACAGAAAGAGCGGCAGTCGAGTAGCGCACGTATTTTCACCGAGATGGCGGTATTTTCTTATAGTATGTATACTTCTCCGGGTGTGTTTTCTTGAATATTTTTCTTCTCGCCGGCCCGGCGCGGCGTATGAATTGTGTCAACAATCAGGATCTCTCTCTCTCTCTCTCTCTCTCTCATATCCTCTCTTCCACTCCCGCGACGTCTATCTTACGTACGCTCAAACATTTAACAGAATACGTACGTTTACAGTTAATACATCCGTGTTCGAGGATAAGGGAGAGATCGATATTCGAATAGAATGGACAAGGAAGAAAACTCGGGGCTGCGAGATCAGAGGTACAGACATTACACTCCTGGACAAACTGACACCACATGTGTGATACATACCTTTAATTTCTCGGAGGTCACATAGAATTTCTGAATGTCACGCACAAAAGGACGCAGAAAAGAAAGAACCTACCAGCAGATCTGGGCACTTCTGTATATTATGAAAAATAAACATATTTATTTTTATGTTGGTATTCTCTTTATACACACGTGTATGGTGAATTTTATCGTTGCATTTGCCATTATCGTTAATATCGTAGAACTATTTTCCACATTGAAAATACGAATTAATTACAACGATAGGCACTTGATTCGTTTGATCGAATAATTTTTGCCAAGGGTAGTACTACGATACAACAAACTATATAGCTTGTTTTAATTGTTGAATATTATCGTATCTATCGATTTTCATTTGCATTCTACACATATAGTTCGTGCGAGCCCACTCGCACAAATTTCAATAATATTTGTATACGTAGAGTGTGCTGGCCATGGAAAAAATGGACGTGTTCTTTCGTTCAAAAAATTGTTTGACAATCGTCTCCCATTCGAAAATATGTTGCTAAATAAAAAATGAAAAATTGCTAAATAAAGCAACGAAAGGTCCCAAACGTTATCAATCGTATAGCTATAAGAATGGTCCGCTGTCCGAGGGTTAAAGATAGCACGCATGCGCTACCACTTTGTCGAGGAGTGCGCGTACAACGGTTTTCCGTTCCATCACCACCACCTCGAAGCCTCGGATCTTCTCTTATTAAAGGTAACTACTGTAAAACCGCTGAACACAATATATCGTGCGTCTATAAACCAGCCACGTGCCTAGTGTTTCTTGAGCTGGGAGAGAGAAATACTTGGTATTATTCTGTTCGTGAACGTTAACGGAGGAAGCGGAGGGGGGCTCGTTTTTCCTCTCGGCACACAGAGAATCGGACGATACTTGGCAAACTTGCTGCCATTTACGCGAAACGCCGACGTAAAAGGGAAACTGGTACACTTTGCAGCGGGTTTTATTCTCTGAGCAGGTACGCCGCGCCGCGTCGGCGATGGCTATGCTTGCTATACACGCTATACGGTATACACAAACGCCGCCGAACCCGTGTCGAACATGATGAATTGACGTCGAGAGCATGCAAATCCTCGGCTTCGTACGAATCGAGAAACATCGGCCGATAAAGCTCCCGCGAGATCGACGCCCCCGGTACATTAATGTCCTCGAGGGGAAATGCGGTTCTCCTTTTACGCGAACACATTTTTGTACAATTTTGCGAGCCTTACACAACCACGAACACGTGTACCGTGCCGGACGATACTTCAAGACCGCGGATCATCGTGCAATACTGTAGACTGTAAACTATAGAATGTCGATTATCCGAACTAATTAGAGAACAAGCTGATCCGGATAAGTGATTTTTCGGATAATCTATTCGAGAGAATCAAATTTGCGAGCATGTCATAAATTCTCCAAATACGAACGTTCTTTTCATGTGCAACGCAAGCCCAATACTTCCAAACACAATATACTTCCTTTCACACAGGAAAATATGATTTAATAATTATCGCTAAATTCAAACGTATCCACGTATCCATAATCAGGGTCGCCGCGTGGGTACGAGTCACGCAACCTGCACAACCGCACGCGGCGGCTCTGTCCATATTTTTATTCATAGATATTACTGCGAAAGACGGTATATCGATGATTGGGCCTGCATTTGGATAGTCGGCCATGCAGATAATCGAAATTCGAAAAATTTCGGCATGGCCGCGATCCGTCCCAAAGTGGCGCCCGGCGGATAATCGACCTTCCACTCCACTCTACTCTATGTACGACAACGATTGTTCGAATCGATTGTAGGAAAATAGAAGACAGACGTATCATTCTGTTCAGTAATTTTATCTCTTCGGGGACAACGCCTTGTTCGAGATGTTACCGTAATATGTTGATTAATTAGACTTTTTTGTATTTGTCATAGTCGTTTTCAAATTCTGGGAATTAAGGAATGATGGATAAAAGCGTATGTAATTGATAGACTGCTGCAGATCTTTAGGCAACATAAAAATGTTCTGCATCCATGGTGAGAAGCATAGCTTAAATAGAAATGTATTTTCATCGTCAACAGTCGCGATACACATGGAAAATAATGGGACGGTAATCTTTAATTTCTCCGATGTTCGTTATGTTTTCATTTATATTTACTCTTTTGTCCTGTAAACGCATACAATCCGCAGTCTAGTAACGAATTTTGAAACACTCGTTAGAGTCTCTACGATGCACAATAGTATTCTTCAATTTTTCTGATATCCTTACAATTTAGTGTTTCACCTATCTATTTTATGCCATACTTTTCTTATAAACGAACAAATAACTTCAGTTTTCTGCCACGCTAGAAACATTAGTTCGGTAGATGACACGTAATGAGAATTTTGGAAGAAATTGTGGTTACTTGAAATTATGCAAAATCAGTGAAAGTTGCTTTTTACGATTTTTTTCTTATTTAGGCTTGTAACGATAATTTAAGAAACGTGTTTTATAGATCCATATGTATATTGTATCATAACTTATATACTTACATGCTAAAAGTTTAATCGAAATTAGTTAATTAATATAAGAATTGCAAACGATTAAAAATTGTGAGAATCGCCGAATAATGGAATAAAAAGGGAAAAATAGACAGGAAGTTGCGAAAAACCTGTAATGCTCACCATTTTCACTATTTTTTTCGTAATTCCAACTAAACGCAATTTTCCAAAAATTTTCATTGCGCGCCTGTACTAAACTACTGCTTCTAGCTAATTGCAAGCAGAAAAACTGAAGTCGCTTGGTCGAATTATAAAAAAGTTATTTTCATTTGAAATAATCTGTCATTATTTTGTGGAACACTGTGCGCGCAGGCAGACACAACGAGAAGGATTTGCTACGTAGTGAACCGAACAACGAACAGCTATATTTATTTACTGGTTTCGTCGGCGGATGTTGCGTTTCCTATTGCCTAAAAGGAGCAGACGGAAAACAAAATGGAACTTGTCTGTTCCCCTTTTTTATACGTACAGAGAAAAAACGACGCCCGGACTGTGCTCTAATCGCACCGTGTTACGTGAATTTCGGTTTTTATTTGTACAATTGTATCTTTCATCTGCCGTTGTGTCACCGAGTTCGTAGGAATTACAAATGCACAGTGACTGTACGCGGTTTCAGATAGATCCTAGCCCGTAGCCCGCATGTAGATATTTTTCCATGGAGGAGAAAGCAAGGAAAAAGGGGAGAATGAATTTCAGCGAGCGTCGACGTGGGCTTTCGAAAAAATTGTAATTACGAGGCACAGAACTAAATATTATATTTAAATGTTCTCGCCGCGAGGAACGAAACGAGTGTAACATAGTTGCAAAATAACGCTGAGAACGGATGTGTAATTTAACTTCTAATACGTTCAAACGGTTAATTGTACGGGACATGACCGGCTCAGAACGACGCGACGCGACGCGACGCGACGCGACGCGACGCGTCTCGACGATCCGCATTGTTTGTAGAACGGAATTATCTACAGGAGTTCAATTAACGAGTTTCGCCCGAAATGCCAAAGAAGTACATACATGTGTACGTTTCCCATTTACTTTTGACCGTTCGACACACACCGTACTTACATACGTAATTGTAAAACTGCAATTTATATGTAAGTATACATACGCTAATTATAATACGGAGCGGAAGAATGGTAATTTTGATGGAGTAACTACTGTAATCAATGTACGGATTAAAGTGGAGAATTAATTTTAAAATTGTTAATCGTGCCTACGTTGTTTCATTAAATCTTTATATTGTATCGGTTTCTCGATACTTGCAGATTATTTTCGAACGTTTTTATACGAGGAACTTCTCAAATGGATTATTTCAACTAATTATGTTTCACATACATTTGAATACTGTAATACATGGCAACTATACTGTTATTGTATATAATATTTTCTTGTTTTTCCTTATAACCTGCGCATTATACATATAAATCATAATAAATTTGGAAATTTATAATTTATTCTTTGTTTTCACCAAAAATTCTGATCCAATGGTACGCGAATAAACTCGATGCAATATTACTATTATTACCTTGTGAAATTGTTATCAATTATTGAAATACAATTATTAATATTTCTTGCCTGTCCTTTTTCATTCAATTCGAAACTGAGCTTGGATATTCTTTTGGTATTTTCATAAAAAGGTAGAAAACATAAAATGGTTCGTTAACTAATTTTCTGATAATAGAAGATGTATTTGATGGTTTTTCTCGAGATTGTGATTTTATAACGTGCATATTTATAATATATATGGTTTATATTCCTGATCATCGATCATTTATGTAATTAGGGTTGCGAACCTCGCACACTCATTCTTCCTTTCCAAGTGTATCATTTCCCAAACTTATGTTTCTCTTCGATTTGTAATAATTACATTGTGGAACTTTATGCATGTACGCGTGTACGTATAACGCAGATAATGTCTCCATAAAGTATGATTAATTACAAAATTGTTACGAAAAAAAACGGCTACGATTGCTGCCAAGGACTATATATATATATTATCCACTCCCTGAACACAGGACTTTTCGAAATATTGATTTCAGACAAGAAGATGGCAGAGTTTTAAAGGTAAGGTTATGATTTTCAACAGTATAATAATTTGATTGTTAAGTCAATAAAAAAAGATATGTAATGAAACTAAGAACTTTTTCGTTTAAGAACTAGATAATATGGTACGTTATTGAAATCTTATCGAATTTTTCATTCCAGATGAACCAGTATCCAGCAAAGGAATCGATATGTATTCATTTTCCTTAGCAGGACTATTAGAGGAGTTATCCCCATTATAGGAGAAAAAAGTGAAACTTTCAAGTCATACTGATTTTTGTCGCGCTTTTCGAAAAATCGACCACTGTGCGGCGGGGAGCGGCGGGGAGCGGCGGGGAGCGGCGCGGCGCGTCGCAGTATGGCGCAACAGCAAACTTTTCATCGCATGCTCCATTCTGCTCGAAGCAATTTAATTCCCATGATTAGACAGCAGTTTCGTTTGGATAGCGGAACGGCTCGATAGGCAGCCGCCGCGCCACTCCGCGCCACTCCGCGCCACTCCACGCCACTCCGCGCCAGTATAAAACTGATTCGAGAAAAGTCAGTTTACAGGCGAAAGCCGCAAGTAATTCGAGTCAAGATCCTCGTACAACTCTCTAGGCGCGTCGAAGCTGCCAAAGTCTCGGAAGGAAGTCCGACGTCTGCAAACCCAAAGTTTGGACGACGAATACCATGCAGCTATACCACCTCGGGGATACCGTGTATTCTCCGAGCTTCCTCGGATGATTGTATATCCTCTGCAGTTGTACGTACACCGCTGGCTCGGTCGTGTTTGTGCTCGTAGGTGTGCCTATGCGCTGAGAATGGTTCCCTTCCCACACAAATGCGACAAAGGAAACGACCTTTCAGTTAGCTGAAACGTCGACGCCGTAACAATTACCACTGCTTCCCCTGTGTCCTCTCTCGCCTCTTCAACCATTTCCACCACTTATCTTCTTCGCTCCCTTCCTCTTTCTCCCGGTTTCTCTCCTTTCTCCTATCTCCCCGTTGATTCAACAGAGCCAGGGCGGACTCCCTCTCCGCCTATTTATCCATCTATTTTCCACCGTTTCGTTTGCCTCCTGTTGTCCCTTTTACCTTAGTTCGTGCCCTATCCGGTCGTCTCTTTCCCTTTGTCTTCTCCGCAGCTGTGGAGAACAGCACAGGTGCTGGTCCCGGCGCAAGTTGCCTTGGCGTGAAGCGACTTCGTCGGGGTGACTGGTTCAAAATAAACTTTGTTTCGGGCTTCGCTTAATATCCCTCCAGCCATCAAACACGGTTACGCGACGGCACCCACGGCATACACACCGCCGCGCAGCGCAACGCCAGGCTCCTCCCGTGGATCCTCTTCTTTGTCTACCCGGTCCCAGGGAATAGGAAAACCGCAGAGCTCTCAATGCTCGCCAGGTCTTGTTATGAACACCTTCAATAACATCGGCTGATACATTCAGTTTGCGCCCATGAATTATATATACGCGACTTGCCCCGCGCTTCGCACCGGCTCGCCGAGTCGCGTACTCACGCATCGTTGACTTGCACGTTTTCAACCGGAAATTTACCGACAAGTAGAATTGTTCCGCGTGCACGCATCCCTCCCAACCTCCCCCCCCTCTCTCTCCCTCTCGCTCTCTATCTATTTCTCCCTTCCCATCTCCCTCTCTCACATGGATGCCCGAAAGCGTATTTTTGTTTAGCTCTGCGACAAGCGTTGTCCCAACCGGCAGCTAACTTTCGGGTGTGCGACAATGTTCACGCGAACTGTTCAGCGCCGTTCGCCGGAAACGATGAATAGCGAACGAAAGCTTCGGAGCAGCGCACGCTCAAGAGGATTCGAACTTGAATTCAAGAATTGTTCGTCTCGCTGCGATTTAGTTTATTTCGCCGGCGATTAATTTGAACGGTGACTACCTGCCGCGTATGCCGGATTAACGCTTTTATTGGCAAACCTTGACGTTAAAGTAATTCATTCGGCGAGATCGCAATCGAAAAGTTAACGCATTATTTACCGGAGTTTAACTTTTTTCACTATTTCTCTATGCACTCTATGCAACAGCCTTGAAATCAATTTTTTCAAAGTCAAGTTTTGATATCAAGTAAACGTAAGAAACTGAAGTTGTAACGCCCATGAATCCAATTTTTTCAAGGTCTCTCTTTCTTTTTGTCATAAAATGGAATGAGAAACTGAAATTGGTTTTTTTTCAAATCATACAAACTCGAACGACGTTACAGCGTTTAAACGATTTTTTCCATAGTAATTTCAACGTGATGCATTCAATCGAAATTTTCCCTTTACAATGACATCTGAAATATTAATCTGCAAATTTTTACCCGATTATATTGTACTTTAAATGAAAAGCGTGCCGCCGGTATCGAACAATTATTTCAAATTTTAATTTCAAATGAGTGAAAACAACTTCGTAGACTGAGTAAAGCTCGAGAATTGTCTGGTTATAGTATAGCGTTCTTTTAATTTCGTGAAATAATATGTCGGCGGAAGAATTCATTTCTGAAAACCGCAGCACATAAAGTGTTGAACAAATTTCGAGTGAAACGATTCAAATTTCAATCAACATTCACTTAAAAATTGTGCTGGTACGGTGAATGAACTTGACATTAGGAGGTCATCTGTAAGATATTATGGCTTAAGAGTTTCGCTGGTAAAAATAACGGAGGGTTGTTGCAACAATAAAGAAGCAACTCCATTTTTCGCACATTTTTTTTTCACTTGGCATAAAGGGAGCTACATAGTTTCAAGTACCGATGAGCATGGTGGTTTCGTAACAAATCGTAACATTGTATACAGGTACAATGAGAGACAAATTATCTGAAGACAATTTCACGTTGTATACTTACATATCATCGTGTCGATAGAATATTATTATTTCTAAACACATTATCCATTATAACGATGATTACAATAAAATGTACTTTTTTAAAATTATTTTCTACTTCGGTGCGAAAATAAGCAGCTCTAATAATGAAATTCTATTTATTGAAACAGTAAGAAAAACATAGATTCGAACACTTTAAAAAGCAGGATAACTTCTTTAAGATTGGACCATATTAATAAGTTGGATCTTTTTGAGAAGTTGGAACAGTTGGTGTATTAAATAGAGTGAAAAAGAAATTTTTAAAACACTGAAATTGGTCTTAATTGCGATGAAAATATTAAAAAATGGTTCAAGTTAAAACTTTTCTGTATGGACCTTTATCGAAACTTGAAAAAATTTGTTTTGCAGATCTGTATGAATTATAATGCATTCTGAAAATTTCATAAAAATCGGCCAACGTTGCAACCAGCTGCAGACAGTTAAAGGAGATGAAAATCGTAGTTTTTCATGTTTTTTGACCTGTAACTATAAAGTAATCCTAAAAATTCTTTCATCTTTCGATGTTCGTTGTTTAATATGTATATATACTTTTCAATACAGAGGCCCAGATAAAAAAGTTGTAAAAAGTAACCACCAAAATTCTCTTCACGATTCTAACTAATTGTAATTTTAAAAAATAAAGCATCGTTGCACCCGCTAGTAAACTAATACTTCTAACGTGTCGCAAAAATTCAAGTCGTACGATTCAACTTTTAGACTGTTATCGCCTTTTTAAGAGTGTTCAAAAATTCGTTGAAAAAATATCGATATTCGAGAAACTTTTTCCATTAACCTTTAATAGAAAAGTAATTGCTCACAATTCCCCCGTGTAATGTGCAATAAAATTGTAACTTCAGTACATTGATCATTATTCGTTATTGCAAAATCATTTATCCAAAACGTGACGAGAAAAACTGCTACAACAATTTATAAAAACCATTATTCCGGTCCATCAACTCTCAGGGAATTTTCAAACATGAAATAACCTCGAGAACGATCGTATTTCACCGAATAATTTCGCGGCGGCAGGGCCGTGCTTTCGCCGAAATAACCGCGTTGAAACGCACACCGCACGAATCCGCTCTATTCAAATAACGGAAAACCGTGCAGCACAACGATTCACGAGCGTAAGTAGCCGGGCAACGAGTTACGGATGAAATCAAAATTTTCCAACTATTTAGAGACGCTTCGCTCTCGGAACAATAGAACGAGATAACGAGTGGGTGGGGATGGGTGGGGGGGGGGGGGGGGGGGTGAATCTCGGGATTCAGTTTCCGAGCGAAAACATCAGAAACGCATTCCGAACAAAGTTTTATACGCCGCGCGCCGGCTGGGAAGCGTTTCCCGTGTTCAAGGACGCGTTTCATGGGCATTATTTTCCACAATGCGGCGCATTAGCCGCAAGAAAGACGACCGGAATTAGGTCGCACGCGATCTTTACGCTGGATGCCGATTTAGTGAGACAGAGTAATGGACTCTGGCTACTTTATGCCTCCTTCACAGCGACCGATCCCCTCGGAAACGACTCCGAAAATACCTCTATCGCGGACGCAACGACCAACTCTCGTGGCGAATTGATACCACCGTCGAGCAAACGTTTGCTCGGCTTGTTTGTGTGAGAAAAAGTCGTGCGGGAAAGCTTCCCTCCGATTAAATCACAGTTGTGTACAACCTTCTGCACCGAGGAATCCTGCGTGTCCTTTACGAACCCGCGATTTAAGATCGTTTCTTGTACCAAATATCTAGCAAAGATTTTTATTTACACCAGACTATCTCGTTTTCTTTACGAAACAAATAAGAGCTTAACTGAGTCGATTAATTTTCAAGATAGTTCTATCTTTGATCAGGCTTCGAAAAGAAGGAGGTTATACAATTCTATCGGTATGTAGGACAGGCCTGGGCAACCCTGCTCCTGGGTTATTAAATGTTTTAAAGATGACGCATTAAAAAAGCACTACACACATTTAAAACCAAACTCGAAATGCAGATAAAACTTAATTCTATTTCGCGAATATGGGAAAATTACAATTCTATATTTGATTATTAAGGAATTACAATTCTACCTTGAATATTGAATACTATTGTATATTGTATATACTGAATTACAGTTTCACACTGACACTATGCAATTGGATAATTTCCAAAAAGAGAAATCGCGTAATATGATTTTTCTTTCGTTTGTGCCGCTTGTAAGGAAGTTACAAATATACGGTAGCGCGACGTAAAATAATGTGTCATTAAATTTCCGTAGAATGCTGGATTTCAAAGCATTGCGAGCGCGCGAATGAAAGCCGGTAGTATAAATACTGGTGAAAACCGGAAATGGAGAAGAACGGAAGAAGATTTAGACGCTTGAAACACGGAAATACTAGTTACACCAGCGAATTTCGAAAATCAATCACCGCGCATTGTTCTCGCAGCTCTCAGAGGCATCCGGCGTTTGCTTTTATTCCTCCGACTACCGCAACGGAATGCTGTGAATTAACGCTGTATCGTCGATTGCACAAGATTTTCATTTTTCTTTCACTATTGCGAGATAAAGTAGATCGCGCGGTCTGTGGAAAAATGGACTTTGTGTGAAATTCGTGATTCTTGCACGCTCTTGTTTCCGGTTGATAACATTTATTATCTTCCTGTTTACTGGTGTTAAAAGGCTCTCGTAAACAATGGTTTTGAACTAGCAAAGTTTTCTAATTAAAATCATTATGGAATCTTTAACAGAACTTTGATTATTCGCGGTTGACAATACAATTTTGCAAATAGCTGATTACTAGGATGCGGATTGTATGTATTTATTTATTGAAAAACGGATAGAAGAAATCTGAAAAAGTCCCCCTCCCCCTCCCCAGCCCATGGCCATAAATCGAAGACTTTGATTTTGCGGGGAAGTTCGCAGCTTATTTGCCCTTTGGCCAGTTTCTCTTTCTTTCTACGATCGTAAATCGTTCGCGTCTCAACACCGCGCCGTCTCGCGGCAACGAGCACGTAACCGTGTCCCGATAACAAAATAGCAGAGTCGAACGAGCCAACCAGTCGGCTGCAGGACTGCCAGGCACTCGAGTTAAGTACCTGCCTATGGAAATTTAACGCCACACTTTGCCGGCGTGTTACATTTGTAATTCATCGAGTCACCGCCTGTTACAGACAGGTCTGAAGTACGCGCCGTATAATAGAATGAATTTATATTGGTTGCAAAGTATACCAACCGCCCACCCTCTGCTTTCTTTTCTTCACCTTTCGCTAGAGGACTTCACCCTTCTCCGTCGAAGCAATTTAATCGCACAAAGGGGTCGAATCACTTCGAGTATTGTTTGAATTTAAATATACCGGAGGTGAACGGGAGATGAAGAAAGAGAGAGAGAGAGAGAGAGAGAGAGAGAGAGAGAGGCGAAACTCTGATGACTCGATCGCTTTGAGGAATTTAAACGGGCCGGGAGTTTCGGACTTGAACGCTCTCTGCCCGCGAACAACTTCTGAATACCAAAATTGCGTTTAAGTTACTTTCTTGCTTAAATGAAACGTCACGATGATTGGATTAGTTTTCTTTTACCATTAAGCGCCGCAGCCGAGCGGTGGCCGGCGAACGGTTCACGGAGTAGCGCGAAATATGTCAGAACCTGACGAGGGCAGTGTATATAGTACAACATGTTGCGTAAAACGGTTAAAACTTCGAAAACTTGTGGAAAATCTCGTTTATCGACGTACCGGAATTTTATTATTCCTGCTAACTCGTTTTTAAGCAGACATTCTAGATGTTCTGCAAAAATCTATCAAGAATGTACCTTGCTGTTAAACTTTTTGCGTTTGCATCCAGCACTTTATCTAATTAAAGAATTAAAACTATTTTCATCGTGTAAAATTCTAGTCTATTCTAATATAATCTGCCTATAAGATCAAACAGGTAGCACTTTGGAGTCGTTGTTTGTTATACCGATCGCTAAGAAATATTCTTAAAAATTGCCATTGAGAAAGAAATCGAAGCGACGAAATAAAGTGTCACGGCCGAACAACTAAATCGAGTTCTTTTGTTGGATCGACAAAACTTTTATTTTAAGATCACCGCGATCGCGGACTCTGTAGCCCGTGATTTCGAATTTCCACATCCCCGGCGTAATTGAAAGCTTCTACAAACTCCTTTCGTACGAACAATACTCATTACAAACATTCTCTGTGCAATTGGACCGTAACTTCTTCTTTGACTAGCTCGTCGCCTACGTCGATCCCACTATTTTTCTACCTGTCTTTGTAGCTGCGAACCACATCGAGTTTACACGTGGATCCGTTTCTTTGCCCATCGAGGAGCCCCAATACAGTGGCGAGTCTCACGAACACGCACGGCCCGCCGTCCAGGACATATGGAAAGGAACGTAATAGGTCTTCCTCCGAGTCCTCTATGTAAATTTACACATGCTCGCGGTTACCCAGCGACGCGAAGGTCCGCACACGTCCACGTACTTACAACAACCCGGCCACGCGATTCCATGCATCCGCTTTTCTCCCGCACGAATTCCGGGGAAAAATATCTTCATCCTTGCGGAAACGCTCGCGGTTTCAATCGTACCACATCGAATTCCAAACTCTACCACGCCAAGTGTTTGCGCGAACCCGTTCCTCTTCGCGAAAAGATTTCATGTACGATCTCCTTTGTTGCAGATCGAATCGGTTCCACCCGAAACCGAGTCCTATTCCACCGAGCTCTCGCAGATTGGCAAATCGCATTTGACTTTCCGGGAGAGACGTTGAGATTGTAGAGCGAAGCAGCCTTATATTCTAATATAAGGCCCATTTTCTAAATAAATTTACGAATGAAAGTGGAAGATATATAATTTATTAAACCGTACTCGCTCTATAACTACCCTTATGATAGGGGTACCGACTTCAAATTTCCCGTAGAGGGTTTTCTTCGCTCCCATCCCCTCCTTCCAGGTCCTATCGTATCGGTCTTGTCTAAAATTGACGGCTCCGAACAGTAGTATATACCCCTTGACATTTGATCACAGAGATACGAGAACGTTTAAAGAATTCGCGAAAAGTAAGCGTTGGCGATAACAGTGTTCAAATTTCAACTCTCTGCTTGAAAATGCAGCCAGTTGTGTTTTTTATTTTCAAATCGTGCTCGAACTTCCGAATTCATCGAATTTACGAGTAAATATCGGTGCGGCGCGGTGGATCGTAACCGAGTCAGCGCGCCTCCCTGCTCTCGAATCGATTTTATTTTCTATCCAGCAGTATCTTCCAGCCGCTTTGACGATGATCGAGTCCGTGAAATCACGTAAATCGGCGAGAAGCATTTTTTTGGGGCTGAATTTGGCTTACCTCGGCAGTCTTGACTCGATACTCCCACACAATCTCGCACGCATGGATACAACGGACCGATACATTCTGCGGCGGACGAAGGATTCCCGAAGTTGATTTTCGCCCCCGATCCTGGATCGTAACGATTGCTTTTCGACGACGCCTGCCCCGGCAAGGGTGAGGAACGAAGGAGGAATCGGAATAGCTAGGATATATCGTCGCTACAACGAGCTTCGATCACCTCGAAAGCTTTCCTCAATGGCCCCCCGCCGACCAACGACGCCACTCTCCGCCGTCAAACCACGATACATATACATAAATCGTCGCGTCTCCATCTGCCCAAGGGAAACCTCTACATGGCCGTACCCGACCTGTAAAATTTCTCACGCTAATCGAAAGTACGATACGAACCTCCATAGAAGTTTGCGTTAACGACGCTACCCAGATTTCAGCATTATTCGACTAAAATTTGATCAGTCACGCGTAATAACATTAGAATATTATTAATAATTTTTTTTATAATCAATATGTGGCTTACATTTTACATATTTACCTGCCATTTCTATAATTACACACAATGAAAAAAAATACTGAATTTTTAATAAATTAGAATGAAATTTTCATGCGTTCGTTGATGCATTTAAATGTATTACTTACCTAACTAGATCCTACGAGTTATGAGGCAACCTGTACAATAGATCTAGATTCTTTTTGTGGTCGAATCCATGTACAGGAGAGCAACGAAGAGGGAGGGGCGGGGTGGGGGAGGGGGGGGGGGGGGTCGAGGAAACGAGATAAAAGAAAAAGAGAGAGATAAAACGGAGAAACGGTTTTACCCAGCACGGGCACTTCTTAAGCTTTAATTAGCCATGGATCAAAGGTTCGCTTAATGGAAGCCAACGACGCCACCTACGATGAACGTACTTTAAGAAGGGAAATCAAAAGCAGTGTTTTCAATTCAGAGGGGATCGTACCGTTTGAAGATTTTAGGCCAATTTACAAAAGGAACTGGCAGAATTAATCATTTTTCTAATGTCAGAGACATCGATAATTGCGAATCGGATACCGCACTGTCGATCATATCGTACTACACACACGAATAATGTTCTCCGACGGATAAGAAAAGAGTGATCGAATCCACTGAATGTTTGATAAACTATGAAAGCTGTGAGGAGACAGTGGGCCGACTGTAAATGTCTCTGGCGGGGTCGAAGCCGTGACCGTGTCAAAGGGAACACGGTCCAAGGATATTTCTATTCCAGGGCCAACCGTGGGGCTACTTTAGAAATCGCCGGCGGTTTTATACGAGACGAATTGTTTTTCACTGGCCGTAAAAGAAGCCGTTGCTCGGGAGGAACGAGGGTGGGAGACGTAACGGGAGTTCGTAAGAAGCCGTTTCGACGAGTTGGCCCTTTTCATGGATCAGACTGGTCGGCTCCGCCTGGACGGAACGGGTATCCTCGTTACTTGTGTACTTCTTTCACGACTGTGGGTTCGAACTTTACCACTGAATCAGCCTTCGGCCGGAAGATGTTCAATGTTCGGGAATAGAATCGTTGATTCTCCGGCGAAATTTCGCAGTTGCGAATTCCAACGTGGATAGATAAGGCGCATAAAGCCTAGGCGGAACCGCCGATACGGCATTGAAGGCTGAATCAGAAAGGACAGATCGATTTCAGAAACAACACGATCCCAGTCGGATATTTACAAACTCGTTTATTGTATTGGGTCATTGCAAAAGTCCTGATACGCTTTTCCGGTTGATCTTTAATTTTCCTCTTCGTTACAAAAAATATTACGATCAATCGATTAAGTATTATATATGTACGTATAGACTATTTGTTCAACGCAATTTCACTGTTACAGTAATAACGCCATCCGTTAGAAACGTACAATGTCAAGACTTTTACCATGACACAACATGTATACCGATTCTCCCGGGAACTTTGTTCCCTTGATAATTTGTCCGACAGCGTTTTGTGCGAATATCAGAGATCCAACGATTACGGGACATTGTGCTGTTCGACAACGTTACGCGGAACATTGTTCTCCTTACCAAGTTCTGCGAATGCTATCGCGGATCGTAACTCTGTCCTGATCAAAAGATAAGCGATATACAAAGTTTCGACGGACATATTTCCAGTTCTTCCAATGTTGCTTTTTATGAACGCATAGTTTCGAAAGCGTGCGATGGAAAGGGTGTCGCGAATAGCTACGAAGGGTACTTACATACGGTGGGGCAACGAACACACGAGACACCAGCGAACGCGACGAACGTGCGCGCTACGCGAAAACGAGGTTGGTGGATAATCTTTGATTTCGTAGGATTTTTAGGGGATGATTGTTTGGCAGTCGATGCGATACCAGGAAAACTCTCCGTATAATTTTTATATATAATAGTTAAAAAAAAACAATTAAGAAGTGACGTTTAGTTTCTTGACAGTTCCGCTAATTTCAAACTGTGTCTGCTACTCTTCAGAAAACTTTCCAAGCAACACAAGCTTTGTCAAATGCTACGATTTAAGTAATCATGAAAACATAGAACTGGATGCACGAACGAACAAGTTTAACCGATGCGACAGAATTTTCAATTGTGATTGTTTCGAAAGATAGCTATATCGAAATATATCAAGACATTTGTCGTTTCAAATGTGGTATGCCATATGCGCCAACATTGCACAGTCAGGCTGGTGTTCTCTTATATTCGCGGAACTCTTTTTCGCAAGCTCTTCCCACTCCACTCGTGAGTCGTCACCCAGCGCAAGTATTGAAAAAGTTTCTCTCCCCTCTAATAATTCTTTCCCTCATCCTTCTACGTTCCCCTTCCTCGACTGACAATAAAAGTTCGGTTGAGCGACGACTGATCAATGAAGCGATCGAATAAAAATCATTATAGACGAAACACTCGATTATTAACAGTTAACTGAAACGTCAGATAAAGAGTAATCAGATATTTTGTTGTAAATTGTACTTGTCGAAGGTCTACGTATCAAATTATCGCCAAGATTCTTAGAGTTTGCTACGTTTAAAAAATGATTTCGAAGCTTGTTTTTCGTGTAGCATAGACGTTCGAAAGCCTATTAACAGGTGTTCGGTCTGTAAAACTATTCCGGACCATCTAATAATTCTACATATACAAATGTATTATATATCGCTGATTGTTTGAAATAGAAATTAAAGAATTTACAAAATCGGGGATTATCCGGTTCTTGCGGTAAAGCCTTCAAATTTTGATTCAGAAATGATTTCGTACAGAATATTCCCGTTTATAATATACACGTACAAATACTCGTTGAGATCTCATTGAATATTGCCAAGCGTTCGTTGCACGATTTCTCGTTCAAATTTTTCAAACGCTCTCCCGGTACTCGTTCACCCTCGTTAACTGAAGTTCGTGTGCTTCAAACCGTTCATTCTGTCAAAAAACACTCCCGATTCGCGCCTAGATTTTCCAAACTACGCTACAGGCATTTTTCTACAGTTATGTTTTGATTTATGGCATCACTGGACTCGGAACAAACATTCCCTTCCATGAAAAATCCTACAATATTCACACACCCTTCCTGTTTTACCGTAAAAAAGTTATGAGCGTGTGTACTGGTCGAAACTAGTGTTTGTTTTATTCGCTACCGTCCGCGTCCGCGTCCGCGTCCGCATCCGTAAGTATCCGGACATACAATACTTTAACTTTTTAATGGATCTTTTATCTGGAATAGGCTAGGACACTCGGTTTCTCGGGCCGAATGACAAACTGTTGAACGCCGGATTCACGAGACCGTAAAACGACCATTGCATACTAGACCGGAGCCAGTTGGTTTTCTACTAAAATAAGACGGCGTCTATCACTGGAAGATTGGAAATAATCGGTCTAAAGTGATTCCCGGAATAATAGAGGGAACCCTGTCTCCTTTCACTCACTCGGTTCTTCGACTGTAAGCTACCGGGAATGAGGGCACGGGAAAACAGGAGCGAGAGAAAAATAGAAAGGAAACTAAGCACAAGGAAAGGAAAGATAGGTCGAAAGAACGTCAGAATCACATTGTGCAGCATCCGGGTCAACAATATATACTTTTCCGTTATCGAGGAGCATAATGGAACGTCTAACAAGCGGGCGCACGCAGCGCCACCGCCGCCGCCGCCGCCGCCGCCGCCGCCGCCGCGCGCCGGGACAGGGAAAATAGTGGAATTTAGTTTGCACCGTTATCCGTTATCCGTTATCCGTCGTAAATTATACACCGGTTTCTTGTTCCCCACCGTGCCTTTTCCAATTCCTCCGGCAGATTCCCGTTTCTTCCCGACATTTATTTCTGCGGCTTTGGATTAAGCAGCGCCTCCGCGGGCAACTAGTTCTTGGTCATTATTAGCGCAGTACATTTCTCGGCGAATTCCATTGCGGAACTTCAGAATCGTCTTCTCGCATATAGAGCAGCGTTTTCGAGGAAATTGTCTCTAGAACTTCATTCGTACACCAAATACTGTTACTCCGAAAATCTCTGCTGCTCCAGTAACATGGTAAAATATGCGCGGACGAAATTGCTTAGTTAGGAGAAACAAATAGTAATCGCTGGAGAATTCGATTCCTGCTACAATTTCTTGGATTTAAAAGTCGTCGTTCCCTTTTGTATAAACGAAACTAATTATTTAATCCACGCGCGTCAAGTTTAGATATCTGCAGCTAAAGATTCTTTTGGTATTTCAAAGTTTCACAAACTTTTACTATCGCACGCAGATTGTTTTTATTCTTTTTTTTCATTTCAAAGCCGTCATTGTACAGGTCCCGTAGTTCTATCGTATAATAAATCGAAGGATATTTTTGTTTGGCTAAGAAACCGCTATACACTCTTGGAACAGATTTTCTTGGCTATGCTTGGTTTCATATTTCTTCTAACGAACGATTCTACAGGACATCGGTAGCGAGGCGAGGAGTGTTTCAGCTTCCTGCTGTCTGTATTAAGTAGTATATCCGGCCCTCAATTATTATTAATACGGCGAATTATTCAGGAAATTTCGCTCGGTCCCCGGAGCGTCTCAGCCTCCTTTGTTTCCACGGTATTCACGACGTCCGTGCTTATCTTTCTCCCAAGGCGGACCACGAATTTCTACCGTGGCGAAAAACGCCTCTAGACGAGGGCGATCGCAGAAGAGGGAGCCAGCCTCCTCTCGTTTCGCATAATATCCCTCGGATGCGAATGCGTAAACCGAGAGAGTGGCGGTCTTCATCGCTCAAACGATGATAAGTGATGCTGACTGATGTTCGCCGTGGCTCCGGAATCGGCTCTTCTTCTTCCTGGCGCCCCCACATTTCGAACGCTCACCGGCTCCTAATGCAGTCTTCCGGAAAAAAACCCAGACCAGACCGGAACCACTAACACGACATCACGTGTTTTCGCAGAACGGAATCGAGCTTTCGATCCAGACGAGCATTTCCATGCAGGGATCTCGTGAAAAATGTAGGGGGAGTTCCCCTAACACCGCCGCGCCACGCCAAGCCGCACCGTACGGCACCTATGCCGGACTGTAACTATGTATGTATACAGTATACAGTATACAATATACAGTCAGCGAAATTTCCATAGTTCCACTACAAATTTTATGTGTTTTTCATTGATATCGATTGAATTTTTAGTTGTCGACTGGAACAGTTAGATGTATTTCTATATCCCCGATTACAATTGTTTTCTTCATTAGTTTATTACTGCGGACGGATTACTCCGATTGATCTGTGTGTTTTCGTTGATAACTCCTTAACAACAGGATAAAGTTATAAAAGTTAAAATAACCTTAAGAATCGCCTTTTTCAAGGAAATGCTATAGTTTTAGAACGCCCTGTACAAACCTGGAATTTGAAATTGATGTTGTTTCAGTGCTTGCACAAGAAGCATGGAATCGACAATTAAAAGTAAGAGCAGAATTTTATATATACGCGATAGATACGCTAACACGTTAGTTGGATTATTTCGAAAAATATGCGTTCGATGATCTAATAGACTCGTTATTTGTCCAGAGATATAAATTTTCTTTGTCTCGCGATAATCGCTGCAGTCGCTCGCTGGCAATCTTATCGCATTTATCGTTCACAATGAGCATATTTAATAGCCGCGGGTTGTTCCGCCGGCAAGAAACAGGTAAATTAGCTGCGTGTAATCGTCGCTTAAGAGAGCTGCGTTGCAAAAAATGCTCGTGCTGCCGATCAATAATTCGAACCAGTCAGTTCCTTCAACATAGCGTCGCTGATTTTCAAAGCGTAAACGCCGCGTACAAAAGCAACGATCGCGGGTTGCATTTTAAGTATAAATAATCCAGCCGATGAATAACAGTCCGGCCACTGTTAGAATACTCGATCACGTCGGTACTCGTACGTGCGGATGAAGCGTTGGGTTATAATACGAGTAACAAAATCGGGTCCATTAATTGACATTTTGAAATATAATAACAATAACTATGATAGAATCGGCCGCTAACGATGCGTATTCCAATTCTCTGGAAGCCCCATCCAGCAACGAATGCTATGTTTTCGAATAATAAGCTACTTCTATTAATAGCTGATACGTCATTAACAACTGTAACAACTCATAATGCCGAGATGACGAGCATCAACGAGATAATCAGCATCATTTTTTCGAAAATATCTCTTAAAAATCTTTGATTTAGCTTGCATTCTTTTCCGCTTGAGGACCGATAGGTAATTTAAATAATCAATCGGCATGTTTCAGCTTCGACAATGCAAACCATTCGCTAACCGAATGAAATATTTTCCCGCTCAGTTATTATTTTCCCCATAACCCATAACGGAGCTCTGTCGGTTCTACACACATAATACTCGATCGATGGTCAATACATCATATGAAATCCGACGCGAGTCTGAAGCCGTCTGGGAATAATGCGATCGCGATACGCGCATAGGAAAAGTTCTTGACGAATAAACGCGTGCGTGAAGTTGCAGGAATTCCTCCGCATAGTCACGCGTACGCCGGAATCGGTAATAAAGCAGAATAAGAAGAGCATGATCGGTTCCCGAGGATCCCGTGCGATTTTCCGAACGTAATATTGGAATTCAGTTCTACATATGTATTTGCCGGCGCCATGTATGTATGTACGTTACCCGTTCAAGTAATTCGTTTCGTTGGGAATTTACTCGCGAAGTGTTGCGTGTTTCCACGGCGCTCGGCGCTCGGCGCTCGGCGCTCGGCGCTCGGCGCGGCGTACGAATTAGGGATGTTCGATTCGTTGATTTCGAATTGATCTTCCGAAGAATCAAACTTTATCAAACGATTTTCGATTATTTTTTTTTGAGAACCCGCGGTTTCCTACTAACAATAAGTCATTTGAAGTCGCTCCCAGATCGTTAACGGCGTCGAATAATTAATAACGACCTGAAATAGAATGGCGAGAAGAGGCGTCGGTGTTCAACCGGTGTCGCGTTTTATATCGAAAGTAAGCCCTTGCTGTACCGCGGCACCGATCGTTAAACAGGATTATTTAACGTATATATACCGTCATGAATTTACTACGCTTATGCGGCTGCGGTTCGCGTCGGCATAATAGCCGCAACGAACGCGACTCGCCAATTACCGTAATCGATGTTTAACGTTTACTGCCGCGGCAAAACCAAACATCGTGTTCGGCTTCCGATCACCGCGGCCGAAATCGTGGATATCGATAAGATACTAAACCGACCGAGAAACCAAACTAAACTGCAGAGCAAAAAAATGTCCGACAAATTTTAACTTTGTCCGTCTTCATTCCGTTTCGCACGACCGCGTTAAACGTAACGACAACCACAACGATCCAATTTATTAGTGGAATTTTTAAACTGGAAACACGTTAAATTCAATTCCACAAACGATTGTCTGCCTCCCGTAGTAATGATCATTCTTGAGAAATACGTCAAGTATTATATTTTAACCAGGGCTTGAAGAAAACCGTGATAATATCGATTTCGATTCTTGAAAAACAGTTACGAAGAACCTTTATTTCGAATAACCGTTGCGAGATTCAAAATTTCCAGCCAAAGTACCCCGCATACATAGAAAAGACGTAGTTTTCAAGATTTTAGATTGTTATTTTCTATGTTTCACGTTATAAATAAAATTTAATTACTTATGATCTAAGACGAATGGTATAAGAATTCTTTTCTCAATAATTTTTTAGAGTTGGCAAGAATGTAAGAGTATTTTCAAGTTCTTTAAGTATTTTTATTGTTTTGCATTCATTCGATCTACTCAATTTTGGCGTAACATCCGCAGTCTACTTGTGGGACTTACGGACGCACAAGTCCCATCTTTCATGCAGATTTCGCGAAAAAAGAAATCATCGTGTTCCGTGTGTTGTCTCTTGCGAAAATTTAGTTTACGTTTTCGAAAATTCGTTTTCGTAATTTGCTATGATCTTTTGCCTGGTTTATCGTGTACATTGTACAATATCGGTGAGTAAACCTGTGCGTGCAGCAGCGGCGTAGATAATAAAATAATCGAAGAGAAAAGCTTATAGGTTTCCACGGCTGGGTAAGGCTGACACAGGATCGAGCGATATACCGCAAATGCTCCGGCTGGATGCATCCGAAGAAATCGGATGCCTTCCGAGAGAACAGGGCAGAAGGCCGGAGGGAGCAAGAGCCGAAACGCGGAACAGAGGCAGTCGGAAGAGAACGAAACAGAGAATCGAGACTCGATGCACTGCGGAGACAGCAGAGCCATCGGTCTTGCCGCGGTTTTCCAAGATCCTCGAGTTTATCTCTCGGAGTTTATCTTCGCGAACGGCAGGGAAGTGATCTAAGTTTCATCCGGTTGGCGGACCGTCAGACTCGGGGCTATTCGGCTGCTGGTTATCTTTCAGTGGTGTCAAGAACCTTGCCTAACACAACCCTCGATAACATCCTATTCGCGTAGCTACACGTCGATCTATCATGCTACATATCAGGAATGTACTTTGTATCCTCTATAATAGCCACGGAATTAGGTGTGAAACTGTATCTTCTCGCGATGCTAAACACAAATAACATTTATTAGTTACTCGGTAATCAACTTCTCAACATACACTGTGATCTATGTAGTTCGTTTCAGCACTGATAACTTGATACGACAATCATTCGACAATCATTCTAAATTCTAAAGTTATGTCATAGCGGCAGTCACCAATCATTCCCGTGGCGTTCAACGAGTTCAAATAGTTATGCCTAAAGTTAAACTATACTGTTGCATTAATGCACGAATTCGTTCACCCGTCTCACCATTTTTCTCATAAATTAATCAAATCGGCAGATTAGTAATCGGTATACTGCAGATAGGAGCTCAGTAATTAGTAATGGGAATTCTTAGGATTCGCAGAAATAATGTTCCTTGTTCTGTTCAAAAAATCCTTATACGAGTATACCATTTCTCAGAAAAAGAGGAAGCATGTTGCCAATACTGTTGAAAGGAATCTATTGTATGTGTAAGTTGATCTTGTTTGACGTATTCCTGTATACCTCGATTTAAATAAAGCTTTGCACTTTGCATCGATCTCAACGATAGAACCATACTTCTTGATACGAAACCAATATCGTATCGTACAATATCGGGTATGATAGTAATGCTGACCATAATACATACATATACGTACGTTCGACACGACGCTACCGGTTTTAAAATGCAAGTCTACTGCGAATGAATAACTGGGGTTCGCGTTTCGTCCAACTTAACGTATCGATCGCAATTTGCTTTACGCGCAATTTTCTATACCCCAAACCTCAAACATTCAATGCAATTAAATCGGCTGAACGTTCTAAATAAAACATATTTTATTTTTTGCATATTCTAGACAAATTTTACCTTTTATTATTGTACTTTTTGAAACAATGTTGTAGTTTGTAAATAAAAACGCGTTTCACATATCCGCGTTATCGAACCGTTCTGGTTTCACGCTGCTAAAGGGGAATTCTAGTCTAACAGGTGAAGAAGCTCGATCTTTTTGCGTAAACCGACAGTGAAAAATGTTTGAGTCCAAGTATTCGAAGAAATAACAAAATTATGTAGGTCGCTTACAATTAGTCGGACCTGGTGTCGTTAAAAGCTGGTGATAGAAAGTATTTAAACTTCGAGCGCGTTTTTCTCGAAATGGAGTTTTCAGAAACGGTACCAAAAATATAGACTGACTTAAAAAAAACAACAACAATTTTTGAAAACCTACAGCTATTTCAAGTCAAGTCGAATATATAATTTATTATCTTAATTTTCAGCTTCTCTTATTCGTGAAAAGAAGGAGACACATGCTTCGTCAAGGACAAGATAACCGTCTTCAAAAAATATCACCGTCACATTTTCTCCAAATTGATCCAGTAGTTTCTCAGATATTTCAGGAAACGATTTTCACAACTTCATTTCGAGAAAAACGTGTTCAAATTTGATCTACGTTACCGCTATGCGATGCGACTGTATTTCCCAAATACAACTCCTCGAGAGTATTCGATTTTTGAAAAGTCGGTTTGTTTTATTTTACCAGAGGTATGTTGCCCCTTTAGGAGGAATATTTTTGTTAGCACGCTCCGATTACCGACCAGAGTAAATATCTTCTGTCCGGTGGTAACGGTCGGCGGATATGCAGAATTAAAAAGAAGAAACAAGAATCCGCCGTTCTTTATGACGGCGGTGGTCGATCAGGAACAATGCAAATGAGCACAACACGCATTCAGTTCCAGTGACCGAAAGTTGATCGTACGAGTGTAATCGGGCAGCCGACTGCAGCGGCGGGGGTAGGTAGGTAGAGAGGGCTAAGGGTTAAATTTGCTTTCTTCGACGTTGTCCAGCCACCCCCGCTCATCCCCGTTCACCACCGTTCCTGATTTGCCTTCGTCGACCCCGTTAAGCCCGAGTTATTAGTTATCAGCTGGTTTCCACGGCGTTGTCAATGTTCTCTCTCCTCGGGGTTCGGGTTATTGATCGACCGTTCGGAAGATTCCTGGCACCGAGGTCACTTCTGGTAGACTGCTCGTCTAGCAGGAAGCAGAGTGGTAGTCATCCCCCGAAAGAAGATCGCCCAACGAACTTATTGATTATACTTTCGAACTGGTTTCGCCCTGTTCGTAACACCGGGAGTCTCTGCTGACTGTTGCACACCGCCGTCGCGTCGCGGAGCAATGGTGCTCCAACCGCGTGATCCTCGTCAAATTTCGTCGCGTCTGCTGATACCCCGGGAGTCCTCGTTTCATCACTTATCATTTTTTATTTGTTTGTACAGGTTATTCCGCGCGGAAATACTGAATATTCCCCGGGGAAATTCTAGAGCGACACGACGCGCGACGGATCGAGCCCGACGGATCGAGCCCGACGGATCGAGCCCGACTTCGAATGATTAAAATGAAAGCATTCAGCAAAAATTTATTTACCGAACGATCATTAGACGATCCCCAAAATTAGATCGGAACTTCCGATAGCTATCCTCTACTGCGGCACAGAAGAAATCTTTGAGGTTCGTTTATTCGCCAAAGGTTAATAAAACAATGCTTAGGGTAAAGTAGCCTAATAAAAGACATAATTGAATGTATTCATCCACGGGTAAGATAAATTATGACATATGTGACGTGCATACGATATATGTAATTTCAATAATCACCATTTTATTTGAAAGTTTTCACGCGCAGTTTAACGAAAATTCAAAGGGAAACCAATTGTATTACGTCCGCTCCGATGTCCGGACGGGATTCAATGATTCATAGACGGAGTAACCGATAACTTGAGAAACTTTGGAACGTTACCGAGAAGTAAAAGTTTAGCACAGTTGATCAGGAACAATCGATCGGCCCGCATGCTGTTCTTCGTCACGCAAGGACAAAAACCACGACAGCTTTTTCTGTTCAATTCGATTCGTTAAGGGCCGACTGAAAATAATGTCGTGGGAACGATACGGTACATGTATGTAACTATACTGCGAATTTTTATGTTTTCGCGTTAAACACGAGTATAGGCGGTACGCGGTGAGTAACATACAAAGTTTGACGAAACTTGATATTTTTCCAGTGTAATGTGCAAATATTAGAATCGTTGACGCGGGAAAGAGAGTATCGATTAACTTCGATGTTTATAGACTATCTTCATGAAATGTTGTATTCTCATTAACCATGCAAAGAAATAATTTATTGCCAAACTGCAATGAACGATATTACATAAAGCTACATGATTTGTCTATATAGCATTGCCACCTTTTTACTTATATGTTTCACCTCTGAAAGTTTCTTTCTTGCTGTACCAAAGAGAATTTCTTAACATTTGCATTTACTTCATCAAGGATGACAAATATAAGGCGCGAGTATTATCTTTGTTCAGCGAAACAGCGATTAAAATCGAGTTACTAAGTACTTAATCCAAGTACAAAACGTAATATCCCAGTATTACCACTTGACTCGCACAAGGGTGCTTGCAATCCTCGTGATTTATGAGAAAGTGAATTTACATTCGCGTGGAATAATAACGAAACTAATTTATTTAAAAAACTAATCGTATTCGCTACAACTTTGATGCCAAATGCTCTATTCTGACTTTCTGGCACAGTATTTATTACATTGAAAACACTCTGACGCAAACAATAAATCTGTGTAGAAAAAGTTTTTCACTTTAAAGGTTAAATTGCGTGGCAAGAAAAAAAAAAAACTGAATGTAACTACGCTTATTATTCTCATTTTTGGAAATTACATTTGCTCTTCTGACATTCTAATTAACAAAACAACCTACACTCTACTATTTAGTACCGGTATTCCTGGAATGGTACCTGCACAGCACAACACTCTATACTCTATAGTCTATACTTTATAGATATAAACGAATCATTCTAGGAAATTATGTTAAACTATTATTCCTATAAAAATGTCATTTCTCTGACACTTCTTGTAGAACGTTTTAAAACTTTTGAAAGGTTCAAGACAATTTT
Source organism: Lasioglossum figueresi (assembly GCA_028455805.1). Lineage (NCBI taxonomy): Eukaryota > Metazoa > Arthropoda > Insecta > Hymenoptera > Halictidae > Lasioglossum > Lasioglossum figueresi. The sequence goes on along the minus strand of CM052188.1, from coordinate 15,132 downwards.
ACTCGATTTGAATTTTTTTCGCTGGACGAGGCATATACGTTTGCCTTCTCGGAAAATAAAAGCTGAAAATCTAGGTTCTCGAGACGGAAACGCTGCTGCTTTCAAGTACGTGTTTACTCTGCGGCGTGGTCATGATTTACGTCATTATTATAGATACAAGATACGGGCTAATGTGATATTCATACGCCGTAAAAGTTTTTGCGTTGCTCGTCTCCTTTTCACTTCTCTTTAGTTCCCTCTTGAACACCGAGACTCTATTCCATATACTCATTTTATAAACCCCCGCGATACGAGCAAGCACATGATTCTGAAACATTGCACTGCATACTTTACGCAGATGTGTACTATTGTACGAATGTAGTAAATATTGCAGTAATAAAGGGAGAGGCGCTTTTAAATCACAAAAATATAGTAAAACGATGAAACGGAACAGCTATTGCTATTCTATTTTATTGTATATATGTATGTACACTGGCGTCCTCACCTGTTTGAAGAAACCATAACACGTTGCATCTTAATCTCAGCTATCGATATCGTTTTCGCGGATTGATAGGTACTTATTTTTCCTCAGGATCTGTAACAGAAAAAACAAATTCATTAGTTTCAATCGACCGACCGTTAGAGAATAAATCAGAATTAATAGGAAATAAATCATTCGAATTTAATATAAAATCAAAATTAATTTGAACGGAAACTAAATAAGCTTTATTTCTATCACACGACACGAATTCAGAGACAATAGATCGTCACGACACAAGAGTAAATGCAAATTAATCGGAATAAATAAATAATTCTAGTTGAAATATTTATATATTTTATTAATTTTTCATTAATATTTTGAAAAGAAGATGTTTAATAACACAGTTTAATTGGGAAGATACATAATTGGTACTCACGCTCACGTCCTCTCCTGCTTGAAGAAAGTGCGCCATGACGCCAACAAGGAAAGGACCCCAAGTGTCCGACTTCAATTTTGATAATTTTTCCAAATTATGTCTGCAAAATATTAGGTGTAGATACTCAATAGTCTTAAAGATATAAACAATTAAACTTTCGTACCTTGTTGATATACCATGATTT
>CM052188.1:0-13952 GCA_028455805.1 Lasioglossum figueresi | reverse complement strand
CCCCCCCCCCCCCCCCCCAATCGATGAAACGCGTTTTTTTCCACTTCCTTTTAATTTTGTTTTGATACTAATGTACATGATGCGGGATGATATGCATCGTACATACAATCAAAACATAAAAAATGTCGACACCATGAACACATTATAAATGCTTGTTTATTGCACTGGCACTTTTTATCTTTTATATCTTCAGGGAAGGCAATTTGATTGACGTTTAAAAATATTTCTCGCAATGATATTAATTTAGAAGAATTTATTACAATAAAATCGTAATAGGCATAAAACAAAATAAAAATTAAAAGGAGGTGAAAAAAAATACCTTCCATAGATGGATCTCGAACCAGGGATCTCATTTCTATCGAAAGTTCTTTGATTTTGATACAGAATTCATCGGTTTGGCACATAGTGCGCCGCGCCGAACGGCGAACGGAATGGATTTTTGCTATTTCAAGAATTTCTTGCGAATAACTATAGAAGCTGCAGTGGTGTATACTACACAAAGAAATTCAGAACATGTATTTATAATATTATTTGTAAAATGCCTATTTAATAATTCTATATGTATTATGAATGTTTAGGATATGCTCTATCTGCCCTGCAAACAGATTTGCATGTTCGTCAAAATGTTCGTCCATTTATGTCAAAATTTGAAAAATTTACAATTTTCAAATTTCCTGCGCGTCACTTTCCCATGATTCAATCGGCCTCAAATTTTTTCCACGTCATTTTCTCAACATTTGTCACAATTCTGGTATACGGGACCAAACAAATTTCATGGTCGAAAAATAAAATCCACCCTACTGTATACATACATACATATAACGAATTTGCGTTCAAAGCTGGGCTATGTAGTTTTTACTAAGTTATTAAAACATGAGTTTTGTAATGTTCATGAAAATTTTCATACAAACCACTTGCTATATAATGCACATATGATTTAATTAACGATACTCTTGTTTATTTATTTCTCTTCTTATTGTTCAAAGCAACGTAGTTAATCATTACTAACAGGAACAAATTAAATTATGTCATCCTATAATATAACACAATACAGTTCCAAACATTACATTTATGTAATTACATTTGTGTATATAATTACATATACATTACATCTATAAAATACATATTAATATTTGGCTGTTTACAACATTTCGAATTTTGCAGTTAAACATATTCTTTATTGTACGTACAGTAATCATTCGTTTATTATTTATTCCAAATATAAGGATCAATTAATCAAAACGATATTCTATGTATTCGCGAGACTTCAGTGACTACAGCTATTTTTAATTTTAATTCCTATCACCACCGACGGGGTGTAAACTCGTCTGTGCTACCGCTGCTAATTGTAAGTAAGAAAAGGAGGAATAGGATTCCTATACCTCGTTTGTGCTGTCAGCCTATTTTAGAGCGCCAGCACCACCGACGAGACCCTGTTTGTGGCCCTAAACCGAGTTGGTAATACAGGAAATGACAAGAAAAACGGGCCAAGTGGCCCTGGCAAACGTGGCCACCGAAATACATTGGATGATAGCTCTATTCTATATCTAGTCGGTGCTCACGCTCACGTTCTCTCCTGCTTCAGAAAACTACACCATGACGTTGCGTCTCAATTTCGATTATTATCGAATAGTATCGATCTCAACAACCAATGCGATCTTTGGATCGATGGATTCGTTTCCCTCGGAGTCTGTAACAAAAAGAACAAATTCATTAATTCCAATCGACCAACACAGTCACAGACTAAATCCGAATTAATAATAAATAATTCCAGTTGAATATAAAATTAAAATTAATTGGAACACAACTGGTTTCTTACTCCGGCCACAGAGGGCGTAAGAAAACGGCGAAATTTTTGAGAGGTCACGATAATCCCGTAAGGCTGGCAATCTTTAACAGTATCTCGTCGGTGGTCTCACCGGGATGCTATTCTTTGAAAGAAATATTGTTTGGTTAGTTTGTTTACATATTTTTTAAACTGTAAATACTCTGATCAGATGTATTAAAGAAGAACGAAAAGAACATAATCGCAACGAAGGAATACTTGTACGTCGTTTTCACAATCAAGGTTTACATTATTCTCTCAATATTATACAATGAAAGTGGTGAACCTAAACCTCTTGTTTACACTGCTTGCTCGTCTGAGAAATTTGAAGGGATGTGTAAATACCTTGTAAATATTTGTGTATATTACTAGAGAATTTACTATAGTGGGGTTTGGTTTGTGTCGGTGAAAGGAAACTCTAATGGATGATGAGTGATTCTGATGATACAGATGTTCTACTCCTAATTCCACCTGACCTATTCCTTATAACATCGTCTTCAGAATCTGACGATAGTTTTGATCGTGGAAAAGCTGACTACAATTACAAAAGAAACGGAGTGATATCAGAGCTTGTCGGACACGTGCAGTCATTAGAAAACAGAATTACTGCTATCGAATCCAAAGACAATAGCTTGGATGCTACTTTACTAAATAATTCATTGGATTCTCAACTGCAAAGTAATACAGCTGCTAAGCTTAGACAGACATTACCTAGAACCAAATTCTGTATAAGTCAAAGTTCCAGCTTACAAAACACACCTATAAAACCTAGGCGATCCCTGTCTGTTCCGTCGACCCCTAACAGTTACTCGTTGCCGAACCATATTAATTTCCACCGTGATGACATGAAATCGGAGAATAATTTTCCTAAGATTAATGGTACTAATGCAACTAACATTAACGATCATGACAAAAATGAGCATGACTGCCTAATATCCTATTCCGATTCCTGCGTGGTGGTACCTTCTGCTTCTCGCAGCGTGGGTTTCCCGCATGCTACTGGTATTTCTTCTAAGGGGGAACCTTGCTCCTATCCGTTCGACTACTGTAGAACTACGAACGCTATGTATAATAAATCGTCTACTAATCAACCGAGTTCAATGCCATCTACTTCGACTTTGCTTAGCGCCGCAGAACAAACAAATTTATACTCTAGAACCAAAATACAAGAAATGGAGCTTTTCGAAGTGGACGAGCTACTCCAGGAAATGGAAGCAACTGAACTAGAATTATCGAAGCGTATAAATAGAGCCTCGGTACATCAGCCTTCCAGAGAAGAAAGTAGTATGTTATCAACTGATCGGAACAACGATACGCTTAGGAGCAAGGTTCATAACAACATATATACTAATCGTAAATTAGAATTTGACTTGCAAGACTCGTATCATGACGGTCGACCATTTGTAATGCAAAAAAAAAGGTTCTGATATATTTCCTGATATATCCCTTCCATACGACGACTCGTTGCACATCGATCGAACTGGCAAAATCATCTCAGAGTTTAAGATATGGGAGCGAAACGTTAAAAAGCCTATAATAAAGACTGAACAGATAGAAGACAAGAGTCCTCTAAGGAACGCAAATAACACCGATCGAACAGTGTCCAGAACAAACGATGCAAAAAGAATAGAACCAATTACAGGACTAGCTGCTATAGGTATCAACGATACGAATAGCACAGGAATAGATAATACACTAGCTGTGCTAATCCAGCCTGTGCAAAAGAGTTCAGAGTCTTTGTTACCTGCCGAATTAACACAATTTAATGCCGCAACATCTGCGAGAAGTACAGAGTCGTGTACACCGTGTCTTTCCGAGGTCTACAAGAACTCTCAACAAAACGGCAATATTCAACATGCGAAAGAAGCACATAATGCACCGTTTACTGTTCATAGTACGAATACCGTTAACGCTTCGACTAATACAGATATTTTTCAGAGGTACTTTGGTTACGACTCTATAATTTATACTCGTTATCTTGAAATAATAGTTATGTACAATCTTACTTTCATTTTAGGAAATCGCAAAGGCTTATATCGTTGTCTGATTTTTGGGATAATAATGGTACCAGATCTCAAGAAGAAATGCGTAGAATTAAATTAGAAGAAGAAAAATTTCGCCGTCAGGTATGTAATAACTCGTATTAATATCTTAAATTCATTAATTAACCAATGAAATCAGTAATCAGTAATAGAAAAAATATCCTGCAGCATTGCGAACATTTGATTCAAGAACTTCAAAAACGATTGTTGGAGCAACAGGAGAAAGTTGCTGTAGCTCTTAGAGTAGATAATGAAAAAAATGAATTGATATCACAATTTCATAATGCATGGTCTAAACTGAAACAACGACTCCACGTTTTAGAGAATGAATATGGTGCTTTACAAACGAATCTAAAAAACGTAACAGAAAAGCATCAATTAGAAATTTCAGAATTTCAGTTACAAATAAAACGATGCGAAGGAGAACTATCCAAGGCTTTAGATCTTGCGGCTGGTTATAAAGAGAAGAGTGAGAATGTGATGAAAGAAAAAATAGAATTATTGAAAAACCATGCTCATGAATTAGAGAATTACAAATCGTTTGTACAAGCAGCTGAAAATAGGTATGAACAATTGAAAATAGATTATGATAAATTATTAGAAAAAAATAAACAGAACGAAGAAACGATGAAAGCTCTTCAACAAGATTTAACGAAAGAACGATTAAAAGGTGTAGAAGTTAGGAATGAAATGAATGTTATTCATAAAGCATTGGATACTTGTGAAGCTGAACTCACTGTCTTGAGACAGGAGAAAGAGAATTTGCAGCTAAAATTAAAAGAAGAAATGAATAGAAATGCAATTTTGGAGGGGAAGAATATTGCACTACTTTCATCGATCGATGATGCAAAGAAGGCAGAGGTAATGCATTCATTGCCGTTTCCTTTTGCGCGCGTCGAAATACTTATTTATTAACCTTCACAGAGAGAAGCCAAGGATGAAACTAAATCTCTTGCCGAACAGAAAGAAAAGATTCGATTGGAATTGCAAGAAGTTTATCAAAAACAAGTCGATGAAGTTGTAAAAGTCAAATTGCAAGAATTTCAGACTCAACTCGACGCGGCTGAGTCAGAATTTCTCGAGGAATTGAAAACCAGACATCGAGTTATCGCTGAATGCGCGGCCAGAAAAATTAAAGATGTTATAGATAAGTATGTCCGTTTGTTTTTGAAATATATCTCTACATATACTATTTAAGTCAAAATTGTCGTACTATGTTATTATTGTACACGAGTGCGTATGTAATTTAGGCATCGATTAGAAATAAATTTACTCGAAGAGAAACATAAAGAAGAGATACGATTATGTGAACTTCAGTTGGCGCAGACATTACAGAAATCGGCCATTTTGGAAACGCAACTGAATTCGCAACGCGCTACCAAATCTCAGCTTGCCGAACAGTTGCATTCCGTGATGCAGAGGCAATGGCAACAAGCGTTGCAAATTATATCAGGTACAATTACCAAAGCGTAGGTTCAGCTACGTTTAAAAATAAGGTAATATCATAACCTCTGCTTGAAGGAGGAAATATGGAGGATTTGACGCCAATTCAGAAAATTCACGCGGAGAAATTGTTCAGGGGTGCAAAGAAATCGGAGTCGATGCCAAATTGTTTTACAAAGGTTTTACAAGATCCGATAAGATTGAAATTGCAAACAGCAGACGCGAAACACTTTTATGATCCAAATGAAAGTTTAAGTACAATCACTCCAATAGAAGACACACCATTGAGTAGCAAAGAATCAAAGGATGATCTTCGGAAATACGTAAAAATGGTAGATCGTACCTGAATTTTATACATTCTATTGCCATTAAAACAGTAATTGCTTATTTAAATATTTCTAGATTGTTGACATGCAGAAATCAAGAGAAGAGTTGCTGAAAATTCGCGAAAGTATCCCAAGTCCTCCATTAGTTTGTAGAGAAGTGCCGCGAAAGCACTATACGAAGAAAGAATTGAGCATAAAGGATGACGATAGCGTTACATGGCAGCCCACACCCGACGTGATTACACATATTATAATATTAATTTCATTGTCAAATTTGCAATTCATAATCGCTTTAATATTTCAATTTTGCTTTCCAGGCTAGTCAAGACACAACCGAATTTATTCCAATTTCACAGAAACTTTGTACAAAGGGTGATCATCTGAAAAATAAACCACCATGGAAATGATATGTTATTCACAATTCCGGGAATGTTGATTATGGTATTGACGAGGTGGACGATATTCGTACAGTGCATTTACTTAGCCTTAATTAAGAGAGATGTCTTATATTGTATATATATACACACACACACACACACACACACACACACACATATTTTGTACTCTAATTAAATTAACTTTATATGAAAATACAACGAATGGAAATATATATTATTTCCTTTTCTGTTAATCTAATTTTCTCATTTTTTCAAAACTATTTCTAGCGTTAATTGGTTCATTTTACGAAGGAACAGGATGGTCGATAAAGAAACGGCGATAAGCACCGTGTGTGCTGCGTCATATAGATGATACACAGTCTTTCAGCAATCACGTTGTTTTACATTTTGGATGGAAGTTAAGGAATAATAATTTACAATAAATTCTGCTACTATTAATTGCACATTTTACAATGTGTAGTTTAATACTGAGAACAATTGAAATGTTACACACTGACAATGGAATACCGAATGTTCTCAGTTTGCTAAAGTGAAAAAATATCGCCATATAAAGCTTGCCTTGTGACGCTATATGTAGAATTATGGGTTCTATAGTTGGTAATATCGAGTCATCGCATTTTTCAGAAAAATTAGTCATCGCAATAAGAATTCTCGAAAGCTTAGGATTATCCAAAAACAAACAATACCCTTTGTCTTTTTCTCTGAATCATTCGACAACGCTAATCTCGAATCGAAAGAAAGTATTCCTTGTTAAAAGCGATGTACAAGTGATAAATTGAATTTCTATACAAATAATAGACACTGTGTGTATACTGCGAGTTCGGGAAAATATTTCTAGTATATGTATACAGTTTGGGGAAACGCAACCTCATACAGTGAATCACAAAGAATATAATTACTTATTTTAGACACGTTTTTCGGAGGGTGAAATGGTATGTGCAGTTATTCAGGGAACTGTTACCGAATTGTATATCGATAACGTTTCTTGAATACTGATCACGAAGGGGTAAGCAACTTGTCTCGTTTGATTTGAAAAACACATATCAATTAAATATATCTCGATTTAAACGGTCGTTGAAGTGCCGTGAGTAATCAATAGCATGACGACGAAGGACTTGCGCGTTCAATCCACGCAAATAACTTTTTTATACGTTCATTAATATCTACTGTACGTTATAAATTTATGACAAATACAGCGAAACTATACGAAGATCGAATCACGTGAGTTTGTCAATCTTCGTTTCCGTAAATATTAATTTGCCTAAAATACAGTCGTGTTAATCGTAATTGGATTTTAAATCTTCTTTTGTCCGCCACTGTAATGTATCTCCTAACATCCCCGATTCATCGACCTTCGAAGGTATTCATCTCGCGTCACTCATCCTCGAGGAAAATAAACCCAGTCGAGCCGGGTACGGGCGCGCGCGCGCGTGCTCATTTGCTTTTACCTTGAGCGAAACTCGCGTTCCAGCGTGCATGTAACTATAAAAACCTGGCAAGATACGAGTGGTACATACATGCATAGAGGGAGAGGAAGCGGGATGAAATGGTCTCTAACAGTCGATGCCCTTCTTTAGCCGTGACAACGATCACGCCTACGATCGGCCGATCTCCCGTGCCGAGAGCCCGGCGCCAGTTATGAGGATTCTACGCGCGACTCTCACGGAACAAGTTGCCGATTGAAAACGAAAGAACACCAAGAATGCAAAGGGAGGAACGTGATAGTGACCACCCCCTCTTCGGCCGTTGCAGATAGTAGTAGTCATGAGCGGGTCCGCTCTTCATTCTGCCCGGTTCCGTAGCCTTTAGTCACCGAGGTGAACCGACCGGCCGAAGAGGCAAGAAGTTCCGCGTGTGCCAAGTGGCTAGGAGAACTTGAATGCGACTAGGAGAATGCGGCCCGGAACGAGATGTTCGAGACTCTGTCCGCTGATAATAGTTCTCCTGCTAGTGGCCAGCATAATAGAAGACACCGCCGGTACGTGGAACAGACGGGAGGACAAGACTAAATGCCCGAAAGTGAAGGCCATTAGAAATTTTGACATATCCGAGGTACGTGCAGGACTAAATAGCTGCGTTATATTCTCGTTAGACCGACGCGCGACGTCTGGCCCTCCGTCCATCCACTGTGCCATGGATCTCGCAGTTTCGACGAAACCTTTAATATCGTAGACACCGCGAGAGAACAGTATTGTTTGCTCTTCGGCTACGGTGTGCAGTGTACAGTTACGAATCGTTTGCGGGAAAGAGCCATTGTGTTTGGTAAAATTAAAGGGGGTTCAAGAGTCTACTCTGAACAATCTAGAAGCAAGTGTATGTATAGCTCGCTCGCGAGGAAGTGCGTTAGATTAGATAGAACGACATTTTTTGATATTCGTTGGTCCATTATTTTATCGATTACTCGGAACGGTCGCTGTGTTTATGTTCTTTGCGAAGTTAACGAGTGTGCTTGTGGATTCTGAATAAGAGGATCGGGGAGACCCAAAGAGATGTCTTAAAATATGTGTTCAACTGCGAAAAAATCGATCGGTAAGGTCTAAAATCAGTAGGGTTTCCTGATCGAAACTTGGTATTATAACGCGATAAATATATGTATTATACATATATAGACAATGAGTATTCTTTTTTCTAGATGCAATATTACATAATTTGATTATAAGGTAAAATGACGTTGCCACGATTAAACGTGCAAATTATCTGCATTAATTTATACAACTTATATTAGCGAGATCTGCTATTTAATTTAGAATGTAATTTAGAAAGTTTCATTTTTACACAAAATACGCGAATGCACAACGTGTTTGAATTTCCATTCGAGTCGACACCAAGCTATGGTCTGCCTGTTGAAATTTTCATATCACAAATAGATGATCACGTCTGTCTCCCGATCAATGTACGTACTGAATGTGTATAATAATAATTCCGCAGGGTACAATTGAAACGAATTCGTTGTTAAATACTCTCGAACGCGTGCAACCGCGGTAACAGAAATTACAATTACCTGTTCAATATCTGCCAGTTTCCTTTTGCATCTTCGATGCAATTTATTTACAATCGGTCGCGCAATTACTACGCAATAATCGTTATCATATTTTACATTGTCTCGAAGGAAGAATTAGCACTCGGATTACGGCGCTAATTTATTATTTATTTTATTATATTTCAATTGTATTTAAATTTTTCTGCATGCTAATCGCTTTATATTTTTGATATTTTAATGCGAACTTGAGTCATATTAAAATACGATGCTGACAATAACGATAATAACGTTAAGAAGGAAGAGAAGTAAATTTGTCTATCTAAAATTGATTTAGTTGTAATGCCATTGCTTTCACGAAACATTACTTTCTCCAAGGATATAATTGTACATGTATACAAACGGCTGTCAACGAGTTGCATAAAATATCGCGAGCTTTCTTTCAAAGGAAGACTCCAGGCAGCTTATTTTTGGACCTTTATGCGTCTTCAGGAGAGAAGGCTATTTCAGACTCACCTTGTGTGCATAATAAAACTACTTGCTGCCATCGAGCACCGTTGTGTTCCTCAACACGTTCATTAAGAATTAAGATAAACTTAATTCTCTAAATTGCGAAACTACGAAGTCGATCAAAATCATTTCTTTTCTAAGAATGACAAAGACGTTATTATTTTTGTGAACAACGTAAGTACAAAACGATCTGAATCGCACAAATCAATGTGCAGTGTAATACGTATAACACAATCCACGAGTCTCATTGTGTATTTCAACATTATGTTATTATACATTAGTTCGAAATTTTCACCGTCTCGTGAGATTTAATTACGAAACTACAGAAATTTAAGCATATCAAAATAAAAGATTTTTCTAATTGTGTTCTCTGCACTACTTTTACAATCATTTCCGTCTAGAATTCTAGAATCACCATCGACAGCATCAAATCGTAATTCTTCTCCGTTAGAGATCAATCACGACCGGCTTCATTCAGATAGGCCATGAAGCGAACCGTTTCCATTGATAACCCAAAAGTTACTGGTGCGATACGTATTTTTAAGGTCGCCTCTGCACTGTGAAAGATTTAAAGGGTTCTTAGAAAAAGAGTTCTGAACTATCGGGACATTTGATATTCACTAAAAGGGATAAAGAACACTTTATCTACGTTAGAGTTGAGAATGAATGCTTTCGGCGAGTAACGTGATCTTAAAACTATAGTACCTATTATGTCGGCTGAGTTATTTCCATTTATTGAAATGTTTTAACATGCGCAACATACATGTCTAGTCAGTTACGTGTTGTAAACTTTTAACTAAATTCTTAAGGATATTAAAATTTTAATATCTCTTATCTAAATACATAGTATTTGTTGTTCCATATATATATATCCTACTTACTTTTAAACAATAATTACGGATGTTGTATGATTCGTGTTGGAAGAAGACTAAGCTATCGGTACTACAGTATGTGATATATTTCATATTAACATTGGTAATATTTGACTGTAATATTAAATTATATTTGTTACATAATTGTAGATATTTAGTAATACTTTTCTCGTGCAATTTCTTCGAACCTTTCTAATCATTTATTGTTGAACTAGGCAGAAACACACGTAATGTACACGTGTTACACGACATATTCTACTCTATCCAGACGACCAAAAATAACTCGAGTATATTTCACTCTTGAGGTTACTGGGTCTCGTAATATTGTTAAGTAATTACATAACTCGGAATAATATAAAAGAAGGGATTATTAAGAAAATGATTTCATACGTAAAACTGTTTTGTTCCATCAAAGCAACGAAACGCAGTATCTTTCTCAGAGTGAAAAGATGATGTTGATATACGTATAGTTTAATTTCACGTGAAAACACAAGAACCGAATATTTATTAAATTATATAAAAGGTTGTATTAATTGCTTTGTTTGAAAATTACGAATTCACCGCTTCGTAGAAATTATTGCTGCACATGCATGCACAGTAACGAGGCAAGATATAGAATATAGATTGATACATTCACGTTGCGCTGGTATGAACGAATACAGCGTTGCCATCGGAAATGCTTCATTTAGGTTTGTATTGGGTAACGATGCAATTATTACTATTTATTAGATCTCCTGCACGATATAATTTTTAGTAATTAATTTATTCCGTTCCTCTTCGGTCAAATGTCTCTACGCGCACACCAATTTGCTTTAATTTAATAAAAATTCGATTCATTTTTATTATATTTGATTTTTATGCATTTTCAAAGTTATTTGCCACTACATATTGTTAATTTTCTCGTATATTTTCATCAAACTACAATAGTATTAGCAGGTTATTGGATATGAAATGTCTGATGTTTTACAGCAATATTAAACAAACAACCTTTTCCTACATAAATCTTCATCTGTCAACGAACTACGTACAAGTTGACAATAATTCGATTTCTACAGCATTCTGTATATGCAGATCGATGTTAGAGTAGGCGTATCGATTAAGGTTCCAATGCGAATAATAAAAGAGTATTTAGCAGAGACAGCTTCACACATTACAAATAACACCTATTTCTTGCAGTTTCTCGGATCATGGTACATAGTGCAGTATTACGCGAGCTCGGAAGAAGCACTCGCGTACAGATGCATGCGAGCCGAACTTTCAATTTCGCCCGAAAATACCGAAGTCACCATGAATTTCACTTACAGTTTCACCGATGATCCAATCAACGAACAACTAATCGGTAACATCACCTGGAAAATTCCCTCGCCCGAGTTACCTGCACACTGGGTGCACGCTGAGTATCCATGTAAGTATGTATTACAAATATTCTTGTCGTTGTAAACTCAGTTCCGATGCCGCAACTTTCAGCATACAAAACATTGATGCTTCATTAAGGGGATATTTTTGCACGAAGGAAATATTCGAAACATCTTACTGTCGCCAATATAAGTATTTTTTTTATTAATAGCTAACTTTAGTGTGCTGAACTGCAGCCACAATTCTAACAACAACAAAAAATTATTAATTACCTTTAAAGGTAGGACAGACACGTTGGAATAAGATTCGTGTTAATATTGTTTTTGTCCTCTTTTTTTTTTTTACTAAATTTTTGTAAAAAATGTGGAAGAGTAGAAAAAGATTACAGTAGAAAAGCCCCTTAATAGATAAGATTTTTCATGTTCTTTGGTCGAATCTGTGCTATATTTCTGTTTTACAGATGAAGGAGTGTATAATACGTACGTGTTAGACTCGGATTACAAATCGTGGGCATTGCTTATGCATTGCGCGGAACAGAGTAAAAGTCCTCGATATTTATCAAGCTTCATCATGAGCAGACAATCGAGCCTCGAGACCAACGTTATCTCCTACCTTCGCGAGAAATTGCCCAGGTTGCAAACACGACGAAATTTCTTAAATATAGTGGAATCTCGATTATAAATAAAATGAAAAAGAATTACTTCAAATAAATACGAAATAACGAAATTATCTAAAGAAAAATTAATTGTCTGTACAAGTATAAAATAACACATATGATTATTTGAAATAATATAATATATGTAGCCAAGTAAGATAATATATTATTTTAAATATTATTTTTCAAATAGTTTATTTTGATAATGCCTACATCTGATTCTCGAATAATGAAACAGTTACTTACAATTTCATAGTTACAATGCCGGACTGAATCTTTATTGACTTGTACAATAAATAGGGCTGCGTACGGATCGTATTAGATCGAGATATATATTTTTTCTTTTTTTTCTTTTTTTTCTTTTTTTTCTTTTTTTTATTTATTGACGAAACTACCGTACAATTGAATCGAACTTCTTACAAGGGAATTTCATTCTATCCTATTTTTCATGCGAAGGTACGACATCGATTTGGAGTACATGTTCCCGATGGACCAGCAACTCTGCAACAAAACCAGCATTTCAGAAATGGATTTACTGATTCCACCATCGTTGACATCCAGAAAACACTACAGTGAACGAAAACATCCACTCAAAAAGAAACAACGACGCTTGTGATCCTAATGGTTTGCCGGAGTTTTGCGAAATATTATTATACGAATATTGTCTCTACGTTACAAACATTTTGCTGGCGTAACGGTGCGTAAACGGGCGAATTTATTATACAGATATAAAAGACAAGAAACTATATGCATTATATTATCGATGATGCATTATATTCGTATTGTAATATCATTATTTAACGAACGTGTACGAAATACATGATGCACAAAATGCGGAAATATGCTTAGATATTTATAATAATCAAATTTTAAGGATTGACAAGTACTAGTCCACTACTATGCGAAGTACCTAGGGCTCCTGAGCTTCTAAAGTATAGTTCAAACTTGTATTTATGGTATCAACTTTTTGTGCATAACAGGCTTCTTCCTAAAGATATGATCAATTTAGGTACTTAAACATGTACATGTATACATATTATGTATACATACAAGATACACATAATGTGTATAGTACTTTGTATGGCTGTAAAAAGAATTTTTTTTTCTAATTGGAACTACAAATAAAACAGTTAATGCGCTAAACATAACGCTATTCGATTCATGTTAGATAAAGATGTAATAGCCCCTGTCACTGACGAGAGTGAGACTTAATGATATAGCGGGATTTCCCTCGGGCCCGCGAGGCGCATACCGTGGCTAGCTGCGGGCTATCGGACATCGGTCGGCGCAACCTCTCGGAAACTCGGGGCACCGGCGAGAGACTGTTAAAGACGTCCAGCCTTATGGGAGTTCGTGTCACTCGAATATTTCTGTGGCACGGCTCTACCCCCGACCGATCTTTACTCTCAGTTAGAACCTTAGTTCTTTTCACACATGTCAAGTCAAGATTTTCCTTCGCGATCATCTAATGTTTCGCGTCACTCGCTCTGCGAGTTGTACGACCACACGGTGGTCGAACCGAACCTTTCGTCCGAACGTAACCAAACA
>CM052187.1:11150486-11164398 GCA_028455805.1 Lasioglossum figueresi | reverse complement strand
AAAATAATAATATCTGTCGTTTTAACACTAAACATATCTAAATTTCTTAAATGAGTAAATTCCCACCAACGTTTTAAACTGCATTCGTATTGTTTTAAAGTCGTTTTTGTGATGGAATCAACCATCACATCAATGACTTCTTCTGTTAACCCTGTTCTCAAGAAAGCTGTCCTGATAATCTGCCTGCCGCCAACGAAAGGCGGGATGCTAACGGATGACTCTCGTCTCTGTAAGGAGATATTAATAATGTGCAATTAGGTGTAAATATAATGGCAGTACGAATTGCCTTATCATTAATTATTGTGGGATTGGAAGTTTTTGGATAGAAACCGTGTGTGTGTTTAAATCTATTTATTAACAAGTAAAACTATACTACATGTAAATGGTCTACACGACTATTCTACGCCTCGGTATCCACGACTATCGTCTTTCGCTGCTCGAACCACACTGATTGCGTCTTTCCCGAAAACCATTCTTACTCCCTCGTCTTTATTCTACTATTTACTCTCTATTCAACTAACGTCGATGGAGACAAACCAGGCATAGGCCTGCATTTTGTCATCCGGTCCCTCGCTCTACCTAGCTCGAGAGGCCCTATCATAAACAGAGGCCACTTGGGTCCTACGGTACGCACTCGCAATCCCACAATACGGATCAGCATCACAGATCCGCGCGCGTCTAAGGCAAGATCTGTTGGGCCAGCCTTACCGAAGAGTCCTCCAACAGATCCGGACGAAACGCAATCCTTTCACTAAATCCAATCCAATTCCTCAAACGAGTTGCCCAATATTAATTTGGCGGGCAACGATCCGATCATATACAAACCGACACAAGCGGATAAAACAATATATGTAAAAAGACCCGAGTGACCTGGAAAAAATGATTAAAAAATTTCAATTTATAAAAAACGATTCTTCCATCTGATTCGTCTTTTGAAACCATTTAGATTACGTTAGAAACATTTTTTGTATTTTCAGAGATAGAGGAGATATTTAGGTGTCCTGTTTTAGACGAAACACCCCGTATATACCGGATGGGGCATTTAAATGGGAACACCTAAATATCTCGGTTATTATTAGTCGTACAAAAAATCTCCGCAGAATAAAGTTGTACTGTTTCAAAGGGCGAATTTGATGATGGTAAAAATTTTTTCTCAAGGTCATTTTTTTACATGATTTCAAGGTCATAGATATTTTTTTAAATGGAATCATATATTTTTTTGTTCATATTTTTATAGAGAATAAAATGACAAGTTCAACAACCATCATATAATGTCTGATTCGGCTCATCTGATCTCAAGATATTTACAGTTTACTTACGTGTTCCGAAATCATATGTCGTGTTCAAAATGATGACCATTGGCATTGATGCAGTACCGAAGTCTCGTAATAAACGATCTGTATGCGTTTTCTATTTCCTGCGCCGTAAGTAAAACACATGCCCTAGTAATTCTTTGCCTCATATCTTGTGACGTCGTAGGTTTTTCCTGGTAAACAATGATCTTCAATCTCCCTCATAGGTAGAAATCTAATGGAGTGAGATCTGGAGAACGAGGTGGCCACTCTACAGTTCCCCTTCGTCCGAACCAACGTTGCGAAAATTTTGAATCTAGTGTTACTCTTGCAACTCTGGAGTAATGAGCTGGATACCCGTCGTGTTGAAACCACATGCGTTGCCGGATATTTAACGGCATATCTTCTAAAAGAGTCTGCAAATCTTGACGGAGAAATCGGACATACTTGTGTCCTGTGAGTGTGCCGTCGATAAAGTACGGTCCTACGATTTTGTTGTACACAATACCACACCACACGTTAACAGACCACGGTCTTTGCCTTTCCACTACTCTTATCCATGTTGGGTTTTCAACCGACAAATGATGCATATTATGTAGATTTATTTGCCCGTGGTTCGTGAATGATGCCTCATCCGTGAATAAAACTTTAGCAAAAAAAGCATTATCCATTTCTAATTGATGCAGTGCCCACTGACAAAATCGCACACGATTAAGATAGTCGGTCTCATAAAACTGCTGATGTAAGCTTACGTGATATGGGTGGAATTTCTCTCGATGAAGCAGAATACTTCTTCTACTGATTCCACTTTCTCGTTCCAATTGTCTAGTACTTGTATGCGGATCTTGGGACACTGCAGCTGCGATGCAAATGGCATTTTCTTCGTGTGTTACGGTCCTTCGTCTCTCGTGTTTCTTAGCGTTCACGTTACCGGTTTGCTTAAACTGTCTTATAATAACAGAAAATGCGTGGACTGAGGGACAAATACGGGCTGGAAATGAACTATAAACACTGTATAAACGAACTGCTTGTCCAAGGTATTGCTGGCTTTCACCATAAATGAAAACCATATCAATTTTCTGTTGTACGGTATAACGCATTGTAATCACTTCGAAGTTTAGACTAGGATTACTGAAGAAGGGGAATAAGATATTTACTCGAATAATCTACGGTACATCGGTTATCGCTGTCAATGACGCGTATAATAATAAACATAGGTTTCAGTATGAATTCATGAGCCAGTATCTGTTCCACAACGCTAGGACATATTAATGTAAACATCTTGAGATCAGATGAGTTGAATCATACATTATAAATATATGATAGGTTGTTGAATTTGCCATTTTATTCTCTATAAGAATATGAACAAAAAAATATATGATTCCATTTAAAGAAATATCGATCACCTTGAAATCTTGTAAAAAAATGACCTTGAGAAAAAATTTTTACCATCATCAAATTCGCCTCTTGAAACAGTACAACTTAATTCTCTGGAAATTTTTTGTACGACTAATAATAACCGAGATATTTAGGTGTTCCCATTTAAATGTCCCACCCAGTATATGTTATGGCATTGAAATTTTTATTATTATAATACATGAAATTTTTACTCAATCATTAATTTTTAAAAAAGATTAATTCATACATGTAACAATATTTACGAAATAAATAATTTTATTCCATACAGTAATGTCCCGATTACTGTCAAACAGCCGTATTTTTGGTTGACAGTAATCGTGATGTTGTGATTGTATTATTGTTACTTGAAAGGCGATTCCGAACATAGAGAAGGACAGATTGAAATTCAAAGGTGAAGCCGAACATAGAGAAGGATAGAATGAAATTCAAAGAAGAAGCAGAACATAGAACATTCTTGTTGGAAGTAACACGTCGAATACTAGTATATGCGGAGCAGCGACGCCATCCATTATACAGGGTGCGGCACCTAAAACAGGTCACCTGAATAAATCGCTTGCTTTTGAAGATAGAAAATAAAGGATCAGACCAAACTTACTTGATATCGAGGGGCTCGTAATTTGATGTCATTAATTTTTTTATAGGTGGAGACGTCAAGGAGATACGAAGGTCATCTCTGTTTTTTTAAATGGAACGGTATGGTTTTTTATTTAAACTCGAGCCAAAAAAGCAACTGATGATGGAAACACGATAAACATTGTAGCAAGTGTAATACAAAATCCACATGTTGAATACTTAAAGTTAACAAATTTCACCCATTCCACATTTCACTGCATCAACAATTAAGTGAAAATGATTTTGAAAAACGTTTACAGTTTTGCGAATGGGGCCTACGGAAACTGCAAGACGATCAAATGTTCTTGAATAAAATTTTGTTTACGGATGAGGCCACATTTACAAACCACGGACAAGTTAACTGTCGCAACATACATTACCGGTCGGTAGATAATCCACGATGGCTACGAGAAGTGGACAAGCAGAGACCTTGGTCTGTCAACATCTGGTGCGGCCTTCTTCGTAATAAAATAATTGGTCCATATTTCATCGATGGCACGCTAAATAGTCATAAATACGAGAGAATCTTAAAAGACGTTTTGCCAGAATTGTTAGAGGACATTTCACTGGACATGCGACAGTCCATGTGGTTCCAACAAGACGGATGTCCTGCTCGTTCAGCTGGAAATGTTACAGAATTACCGAACAGGACATTTGAAGGTCGTTGGATTGGTCGATCGGGAAGTAATAAATGGCCAGCACGTTCCCCAGACCTGACACCGCTAGATTTTTATTTGTGGGGAAAATTGAAGGAACAAGTGTACCGCGAAAAACCAACAACCACGGTTGATATGCAAAAACGTATAAAAAGAGCTTGCTCTGTAATAGATACAACTGAAATTTGTCAGGCAGTATCATCGGTATTGCAACGTTTTAGATTATGTCTCGGTGTTCAAGGTCGACATTTTGAACACTTGAAGTAGCAGCGAATACGTACATAACATGTTACATGTAAATCGTCGTAGCGTTCGAAGAGTGCTTTGAGACATTTTATTTTCTATTGCAGTTGACCTTGCGTGACCTTGAATGACCTTCATAATAGGTCATTGTATTCGTCTTGAAATACACTATCAGAATGTAAATAAAAAACCATACCGTTCCATTTAAAAAAATAGAGTTGACCTTCGTATCTCCTTGACGTCTCCACCTATAAAAAAATTAATGACATCGGATTACGAGCCCCTCAATATCAAGTAAGTTTGATCTGATCCTTTTTTTTATATCTTCAAAAGCAAGCGATTTATTCAGGTGACCTGTTTTAGGTGCCGCACCCTGTATAGGTGCCATACTTGTATGTGCCACGCTTTGTATATACGGTCTAGTTGAACTAGTCGCTTCATAGCCTTCACATAATAAACATATACATTAAACTGCGCACAAAGTTTTAAGGTTATCCCTTCTAAAAATATCAACAGGTTATGGGCCCAGGGCATTCAAGAAATATTAAAGTTTACGCCCAGAGCAATATTAAAAAAAACGTGCAGTACAGTATTCAGTAAAGTAAATTCAGTAAAGCAAACTGTTTGAAAATAATTCTCAAGTGTTTCGCGAAAGTACAGTAACCAGAAACGCGAACACGTGTGAAAGAAAAATTTGTCGAACATGGCGGAAGTAACACGAGTAGTGATAACAAAGTTAAACAACGACAATTACCACTCGTGGAAATTTAAGGTTGAGCTATTGTTAATTAAAGAAGGTTTGTGGGAATCAGAATTGGTTAATAAAGGACGGCAAGGCCAGGGCTACGATAGGACTGCTTGTGGAAGATGACCAATTAATACATATCCGAACAGCTAAAAATGCTAAGGAGGCCTGGGAAGCACTGCAGGAGTACCATCGAAAATCTACATTATCAAGCAAGGTATTTTTATTGAAAAGTCTGTGCAATGTAAAGCTTGAGGAAAATGACAATATGGAAGACCATATCAACCGCATGGTCGATTTACACAATCGGTTAATCGCCATCGGGGAAATAATTAAGGAAAATTTATTTATTGCCATGATATTGTGTAGTTTACCGGAATCATATAATAGTTTGATAAATGTGTTCGAAAGTAAATCAGATGTGTGTGTGGTGTGTGTGTGTGAAGAGTTGACGTTGAGCCTAGTTAAAGGAAAATTACTAGACGAATATCGTAGGAGATTGAACTGCTCCTCAAATGCGGCAGCCATTTCTGATACAGCATTAAAAATTCAAAATGGCCACACGTCGAAACAGGAATTTACAACTGGTTCAAACGAATGCTATTTTTGCAAAAGAAAAGGACACATGAAAAAATAGTGTCGCAAATATCAAATTTGGAAAGAAAAAAGGGGAAAGGATGTATGGTATATTGACTCCGGCGCAACTAGTCACATGACTTGCAAAAAAGGCTTTTTCAAATCTATCAACGCTAACGACAAAAACAGCGTCACGGTAGCAAACGGAAAAGAAATCAAAGTTGAAGGTATAGGAACAGGTAGTATCAAGTGCTTTACCGAGTTAAATAAAGAAAGAAGTATAACCGTAAAAGACGTGCTATACGTTCCAGAGTTACATGGTAATTTATTGTCAGTAAAGAAAATATCTGATAATGGTTTTAAGGTTGTGTTCTCTGAAAATAAATGTAACATAATAAAGAATAATGAAACAATTGCAACTGCTTACAGCTCAGGGAATCTGTATAAGTTAAAAACGAAACATGAGGTGTTTGTTACAGTCAATAACCATAAAGAAAATTGCATTCACTCATGGCACAAAAGGTTAGGACACAGAGACCCAGAGGCAATTTATAGAATGTTTAAAGAAGAATTGGCATCTAACATAAGGATTGAAAAATGCGCAATTAAGGAAGTATGTGAAACATGCGTTCAAGGAAAGATGGCCAGGAAACCATTCCCAAAGAATTCAGAAAAATCTAAGGCAATACTCGATATAGTACACACAGACGTATGCGGGCCTATGCAGAATGCCACCCCAAGCAATAAAAGGCACGTGCTCTCACTAATAGACGATTACAGCGGATACACAGAAGTTTATTTGCTATCTCATAAATCGAAAGTATGCACAAAAATTAAGGAATTTGTAGCATTTACAAAGAATAAATTTAACAAGAAGCCGAAAATCATAAGGTCAGATAGAGGAAAAGAATACGTGAATGGTGAGCTAACAAATTATTTAAAGAGCGAAGGAATAAAGATGGAACTCATTACACCATATACACCTCAACAAAATGGTACAGCTGAGAGAAAAAACCGATATCTTGTTGAGGTGACAAGGTGCATGCTAATTGAGAGCAAGCTCGCAAAATGCTATTGGGGCGAGGCAATAGTAACAGCTAATTTTATTCAAAATAGGTTACCTAGCAGGTCACGGAATAAAACTCCATACGAACATTGGAATTCAGCTAAACCAAATTTTAAAGGTTTTCAGATTTTTGGTTGTATGGCATATGTACAAATTCCAGACGAAAGAAGACGAAAATTGGATAACAAAGCCAAAAAATTAATTTTTGTAGGCTACAGTGAACAATCGAAAGGATACCGATTGTTGGACCCCAAAACAAACAAAATAACGATAAGCAGAGACGTTATTTTTCTCAAGAATGCAAATAAACAGGAGGGGATTAATAAAGATTCGCAAGAGGAAAGTCCAATTGAAACAGAAGTTGAAATGGAAAGTACAAATGAATACACAGAAACAGTATCAC
This sequence comes from Lasioglossum figueresi, assembly GCA_028455805.1. Classification (NCBI taxonomy): domain Eukaryota; kingdom Metazoa; phylum Arthropoda; class Insecta; order Hymenoptera; family Halictidae; genus Lasioglossum; species Lasioglossum figueresi. The sequence continues at coordinate 11,157,386 of CM052187.1, read as the reverse complement.
AACCAGAAACGGAAGGGAGAAATAAAGGAAAGGACGATAATTTAAGAAGATCAGACCGTCAAAACAAGGGTGTACCACCTATGAGACTAGGTAGTTATGCAGGAATTACAAGGGAAAACGAAACAGAACCAAAATCGGTTGCGGAAGCTCTATCAGGAGAGAATAAACGAGAATGACAAACAGCCCTCGACGAAGAATACATCGCTCTTATGGCAAATGAAACATGGGAACTAACAGAACTTCCAGAAGGACAAAGATTGATTGGCTGTAAATGGATATTTAAAATAAAGCGCGACACCAATCAAAACGTAATAAGATATAAAACAAGATTAGTTGCCCTTGGATGTAACCAAGACTATGTAATTAACTATAAAGAGGTTTTCGCTCCAGTGGTAAGGTATACAACTCTCAGAATATTTTTGATTGTTGCAGGAAAAGAAAATCTAAGAGTTAAACACTACGACATAAATAATGCTTTTCTAAATGGAAAACTAAAAGAAACAATCTACATGAGGCAACCAGAAGGATACAAGATAAAGGGTCAGGAGCATAAAGTACTCAAATTAACCAAAAGCATATATGGGTTAAAACAGTCGGCAAGTAATTGGAATGTTTGCATTTCAACTAAATTAAAAAATATGGGCTATACACAAGGTGAAACGGATCAATGTCTATTCATTAAACAGAATGCTAATAGTAAAACCTACGTAATTATTTATGTAGACGATATTCTCATTGCGTCTAAAGATATAAATGAGATTTTAAAATTCGAAAAGGAAATTTCAGATAAGTTTACAATATCAAAACTAGGAGAAGCAAAAGAATATTCAGGTATACAAATAGAGAGAGACAAGGAAGGAATTATATATATACACCAAAAGAAATACATTAAACAGATGTTGGAAACAAATGGACTAACAGAAGCAAGAGGTTCCGAAATACCAATGGATATTGGATATAGAAAAATAGAAGAAGCAAAACCTTTACAAGACATTGTGAAATTCCAGAGTCTAGTCGGATTAGTCTAGTCTATTGTACGTCGCAGTATGTACCCAACCAGACATAATTGCAAGTATAAATATATTAAGCAGAAAATTGAAAGAACCAACAGGAACCGATTTAAACGAGGCCAAAAGAACCGCAAGATATCTGAAAAGTACCATGGATTATAAACTAAAATTGGAATATCAAAAGGAACAGCTAACAGGATACGTAGACGCGGATTGAGCAGAATGCAGAATATCACGTAAATCAAATACTGGATACTTATTTCAATACAATGGAGGTACTATAAGTTGGGCATGCAGGAAACAAACATGCACGGCCCTATCATCAACTGAAGCAGAGTATATAGCTCTCAGCGATGCTGGTCAAGAAGCACTTTGGCTCATAAAATTGTTTAAGGATTTTGAAATTAAAATTGAGCCACCGATTAAGTTACACGAGGACAATCAAAGCTGTATACAAATAGTGGAAAATCGGAATTACAGTAAACGGACAAAGCACATTGACACGAAATACCATTTCGTAAAAGATCTAAAGGAAGGTAATATAATCAAATTAATTTACTGTAATTCAGAACATATGATTGCAGATTTATTGACTAAGCCGCTAGCAAAAATAAAATTAAGAAGACTATCGGCAAAAATCGGATTGCAAACGTTGAAGAATGCTGGCGACGTTGAGGAGGGGTGTTGGAAGTAACACGTCGAATACTAGTGTATGCGGAGCAGCGACGCCATCTATTATTTAGGTGCCATACTTGTGTGTGCCACGCTTTGTATATACGGTCTAGTTGAACTAGTCGCTTCATAGCCTTCACATAATAAACATATACATTAAACTGCGCACAAAGTTTTAAGGTTATCCCTTCCAAAAATACCAACACTTCTTTCTTTTGTTTTACATATACGGCATACGGTATGTACGGGCCTGAGGAGCTCCGCGGACTATGGTCGCTACGGGGGGCGAGACGCGCGGGCGGAAGAAGTGGGCGTCTCCCTTGAATATGCCTCCGATCGAGCAAATTTTGGACATGTCTGGTCTAAAAGCATGTTTTCTCATTGAATGTAATTGTATTAAATTTTTAATTCACTAGAGTAATTACATTTTTTAATCGACACATAGAGATAGTCATCAAGCATCGCACGATTCATCTGAAAGTTAGAAGAAAGAGCAACACAAAAAATGCAAAGACTGTGATGTATTCATTTATAATGAGAAAATGTTAGATTATCACTATCGTTCTCAGGGCCGCCGCGTTGGTACGAGTCGCCCGTGTGTATAAGTTGACAAAATCAATAATCAGAGGAAATGAAGGAGCTCTAATTTCGACTGATGGGTCTCGAGGCTGGTTTGCGGAAAACAATTTCGACTGTGAATGTATATTCGTTACTTGTCGTAAAACCGCACTTGCAGTTCACCCATTAATCGATTCTCGCCTGTGCCCATCCATCTCGTAATTCTGTTCCCGTGGTTTTCCGCGGAGCCCTGCGGTAAAACTTACACCGCAACAGCGGAAACCTTTTCTGTATGTACCTTTAACCTGGTAATCCGTACGGTTCCATCAATTGGACATTTTAATTTAACTCGAAAACTTATTGAAATCGATATCTACCTGGTATTCCAAATTCCGATGGAACATCGAAAGAATATGTTTTATTCTACCGGAAATCTCTCTTCCTCAAATCATCCACTAACTCCGCAAAGAATATTGTTGCGGATCGCGCGAGTCAAGCGCGGCGACACGTGAGTTGGCTTTGGACAGGGGAGAGAGAGGCGACGGGGTTGTCGAAAAGACAACAGTGACTCGCGACAATCGCGGCTCCTCGTCACCTTTTCTACCCCCCCCCTCCCCCACCCCCCTGTTCTGACTCCTAGGGCACAGCTGATTGTCCAAAAAGTCAATTACGTTACGACTTCTGCTGGGTACGAACTCCCGCTTTGCTTGAGCGGCTAAAACTGTGCTCCTTCTCAAACCACTAAAAAGGGCCTTGTGCTTCGAGCCCCATTTCTCTTGTGTTCTATTTACTAAGTTAGTGTTAAGTGGTGTCGGGTTTCTTTAGTTTAAATAAGTTATCTTTAAGTTTTAATAAACTCGACTTTTGACTATTACCGTTACAACAAACACTAAGTGCTAGTGCCGCTCTCTGATTCAACCTCCTTCCACGACCTTTCTAATCCTTAACAAATATTATATGTATTTTCACGAATACAACCGAAAATATTGAAAATGTAGATTCATGGATATAACATATTTGAAATAAATTTACTTAGGGAGAACTGATAATCAAATCCGATCTGTTACGCATTTTTCTTGCAATCAAGTGAATATAGTCGTGAAAAAAATAAAATAAAAAAATAATTTGAAAAAGAAATACTTGTGTTTATTGTGTTTCGACTGTATATTTGTATGCAGTATATTATTTCGAGTGAAGCATATACCTATAGAATGTACGCGATGTACGGTGAAGGGTTAGAAAACTTGTTAGGGAGGAATAGAGTTTACGATAAAGTATTCTCTTTTACGAGGTTCCACGGTATTAATATCGTGTGAAGAAATGCTTAAACCGATCGGCCGGCTGGTTCTCCAGCAGGATTAATTGCGCCGCGGAGATTGAGCATAATTTTAATTGTGGCAGCGCGGCTCTCGTTCCCGCTACGCCGGAAGCCCGGGCTGTTTTAACTGAAACGGAAGTCATTCGTTCATATTTCAAACGGTGGAACGCGCGTTAAACACACGACGCCTGTATCGGTTTTACGATGTCATTAGTAACGATTCCCTTTACGACCTCTTCCTAAGTTATAAATTACGCGCTGGATACACGCTGGCTGGAGGGAAACAATGCAATTAGCGTAGCCGGTACGCGCGCTTAATATACGCGTACACGTTTTCGCGTATAATTGCCTGGTGCGCGATCAGAACTTACCTATAGTCTGTTCCTCGGCAAACCCCAAACTTGAAATTGCCATAAAACTTGATGCAGACACAGACGATATCTTTGGATTGATCATCGCCCCCGTAGAAACTCCAAAACATCGACTGACCTCTAGGTTGCTATAAATATTATATTGAACCTACCGGACCGATGGGACTAAACGATGATAATAATTGATAATAATAGTTTCGAAACCGTCGTTCCCCGAAAGGAAAGTCGCGCGAGTCAGAAAAATGAAGGTGTTTAATGATGTTTACTCTGCTGGTTCTCTCTCTCTCACGTCTAGTCCAGTCACGAACTCGAATTCCATGGTGGAAATGCCGCGAGACGTAAAATTTCCCTTGTCAATAGCTCGGACAAGTGTAAATTGTGCGACAGTGAAATCGTGTGTACAGCACGTTTCCTGCAAGCGCGATTCTATGTAAGTTGTCAGCGGCAGGCAGTCGTGGGTGGCTTCCAGGTGAAATTACTGAAAGTTTCTATAGTTGTCCGCGATGGAAACTTTTCGCTGGAACGCCACTCTTGCGCTTCACTTTCGTTTCTTTTCTTGTCTCTCGCTCTTTCTCCCCCCCTCCCCCTCTCTTTTCCTCGATATGAATAACAATAATACAACGTTGAAATCAATTTCGCTACGACTACATTTCGTGACGAAGAATCGAAGAAAACGTTTCAATTTGTACGGCGGATATGCGCGAACGCGCCGCGAGCTTGAGGTTTTACGGATCGTTAAAACGGCTGTCAATCATATCTATCAGCTGGCGTTCGGCAGTAGAGTTACGCTGTAGTGGTCAATAACATCAAGTATTCTGTTTCTTTAGATATTGGGACATTTTCCAAGATTTACGAAAACACAGCAGAGGTTCCCGCCTTAAATTCAGCTATAGAGTAGAGAGAGAGAGAGAGAGAGAGAGAGAGAGAGAGAGAGAGAGAGAGAGAAAGCAGTTAGTATTTCGTTCATAGAAAAAGGGGCTACAGGTTTACACAGGACTATTCTACTTGATTGCACGGCGTGTAACTCACACCGCAGTGGGTTTCGACTAATCTTGCCAATGCAACCCGTGCCCGCTGGGCAGTTCGTCGCCTATTTTTCTTGTCTTCCTGGGTACTTTTATGAACGCAGTATGTGGCAATAAAGGTTCAGCCGGAAAAGCGGACAAGAAGGGCGACCGTATAAAAGGAGGAGGTCCAGGGAAAAAGAGGGTTTGGAATGGAGGCCGCAAGCTAGCGGAGGATGTGCCGTCTTGTCCGGCAAGGATTCCACGTCGTACGGGGGTCGTTCGGTTTAATAATACATCCCGGGACCGTTAATCACGACGTGAAATATAATTTAATAGCTCGGCGAGCCAGGACTGACCACTAAAAATGACGAACGGCCAGGAAACACGCGGCAAACTGACCGGCCAGCCCCATCGCCGGCTTGTCTACTCACACCACCCCATGCTCGCCTCGACGCGATAGAGCAATAAGGATGAAGGGTTGGCTATTTCTCGGCGACCCTTTCGGTATGGGTGTCCATAAAAGTCCCGCGGCCCAATGTGCCGCACTGAATAGTCCCAATTCGTGGGATTCCTTCGGATACCCGAGGTATCCGTCCCCAAACCATTTTTTCTCTGACCCATATCTTTGTGAAATTCCTCGGACGAACTTGGAACTTGGAGTTTGGCCGCGATAATACTAGATTGAAGTATACGGTAATGCCTCGATATTCGTGAAAGAGATGTGCACGATATTTGTAATACTCCCCATTATCGCGACACCCCTTGATGAAATCGGTTACGTGATACGGGAAAGTATTCGTGAAAGTCGATTTAACGTTCACGACAATGGGTACGATACATCGCGATGTTCGCGATTCTTTTTCCGCACGGCTTTTTATTGGCGCGGAAACGCCGTTTCCGGCTATCCGCCGAAGCGTGAATCGCGGAGGAACCGCACCGCGTAATGGAGTCCCGAGAGGAGAGCGAGAGGTGCTCGCCCAGAAACACGTTACGATTCCTTTAACGAAAACTTTTTGCACGGTGTGCCCAGACCATTTGTTGTGGCACGCCGGAAACGGCTATTGCGCCATTCGTAGAAAATTAGAGAGCCTCGGGCGCGGGCGCGCAGTTGCTTTTCAGACGAAACAGGCGAAACAGCCTGACCGACGCGATGGAATGCGATTTCTTTCCAATCAAACTTCAAACTCATGCAACCTCGTTCGGTAACTCGGCCGCGCGTTTGTTTAAGGGAGTAGACGCATGTACGTACACGAGAATTGCAAGGGTCCGGGATATGGAAAATAGCGTCTCGCTAATGCATATTGGGGACCTCTCCATAGTCGCAATCGCTAGATAAAAGATGCATCTAGCCGAAAGCCTAATTTTACGTTTTTCAGGCGATATTCGCATTATTCGACAGAATTTAGCGGAGACGCGAGAAGAAATGCTGGGACAAATGAAATTGCAGCACTGTCGCGCCAGCATTTCTTCTGGCGGCTCCGCTAAATTCTGTCGAATAATGCGAATATCACCTGAAAAACGCAAAATTAGGATTTCTGGGATCGTAAGCGCGCTAGATGCATCTTTTATCTAGCGATTGCGACTATGGAGAGGTCCCCAATATGCATTAGCGAGACGCTATTTTCCATATCCCGGACCTTTGCAATTCTCGTGTACGTACATGCGTGTAGCGGTGTGTGGTGTACCACACAACTCATCGAGTCTAAGATTTTGCGTTCCTTTTACAATCTTCTCCGTAGTTCCATCAAAATCCGTTCGCTTCGATTTAACCTCTTGCGCTACAATTTATTTTACGGTCACAGTAATTCAAGCTTCTAGGACGTGTTGTATAGAATTGTATTGTATTGTAGAGACTTTCATTTCGATTTAAAGGAAATTAATAATATGTACATACATATAATAGTATATACAGGGTGCATTCGATAAAGCAGGACACCTAAAAATCTCCGTTACTTTTCGTTGTA
>CM052187.1:11083365-11150386 GCA_028455805.1 Lasioglossum figueresi | reverse complement strand
TACAACGAAAAGTAACGGAGATTTTTAGGTGTCCTGCTTTATCGAATTCACCCTGTATATTTAGTAGCAACTAAAGATGTTGACATGCTTCAAACGTGGTTTGGATTATTGTACCATTCTAGGTGTTTTCCTTTCTTCTTGCTAGATGCTGTGGGACCTTCTTCATACACTCCGCGACAGAAAGATGGCACACCACGAAAATTCAATGTTTTCATCATTTGGACATAATAAATCTAGTCTTTCTTGGTACTTATATATTTTTATTAGAAAATGAATTACATTACAAACAATAAAATTAAAGAAAATGTCTGTTTGTTTGTGGAAACAAAAAAATAACAAAAATCGGTACGACAAAATGATGGCGCATATACGAAAAAAAAAACGTAATTTACGTACATACAATATATAACATTGTGTTTCATACTTTGTGTGGCCTCCCTTATTTTCCAGAATAGCCAACATACGTTTCGGAAGTGACTTAAAGAGTTTTTTTAATATATTTTGGCCGTATTTTTGTCCATTTTTTGTTCTATGCACGTTTTTCAATCTGCAAGGCTTTGAAATTGTCTTCCGCCTTCGTAAACATGTCTTGCTCTAGTTGTGCCCAACAATTTTCAATTATGTTGAAATCTGACGATCTCGCTGGCCACTTTAACACACTAATTTTGTTTTGCTCAAAGTACTGCTTAACGGATTTTGCGGTATGCACGCTTGCATTATCCTGCTGAAATGTCAAATTTTCCCTGGAAATTGTCTGTCCGAATTTAGTTAATCGTTCGTTTATCGAATCTATATAAATTTTGCTGTTCATAGTTCTTTTTATAAATTTTACTTCGGTCACTCCTCGATAACCAATTCCGGCCCAAAACATTACTCCTCCGCTACCCATGTATCTGCGGCTTAATATTGCTTCTTCTTTCCGCGGATCGTAAAAATAGTGTGCGAAACCATCCGGCCCATTTAGATTGAACCTTTTCTCATCACTAAAAATAACACGATGCCATGTTTTTCTCCAATGTATGTGCTCTTGCGCAAATTTCAGACGATCCGATTTATGCTGAGCGGTTAAAGGTGGTTTTTTTCAATTTCATTCGAACCAAGTGCGGACATTCTTTTATTATCCTTTGCACATTACGTACATTTGTATGTACGCCAGCTGCTTTAGCGATTTGTCGCGATGTTCCCGAAAAATTCGAAGCTTCTTTTAAAATTGCACGTTTTCCGCGATTGCTTACTGCTTTCGGTCGACCGGAACTCTTTTTTTTACCGTATGTTTTGGGATTTTTTAATAAATTATACACCACTTTCCTGCTTCGATGTATAATACGTGCAATTTTTGAAACTGAGTAATTCTCTTTATGCAATGTCAAAATCGTTTTTATATCAGCATCGGATAAAGATTTTCCACTACCCATAGTGTAATTTCCATAGAAGATACATAATAAGAAACACGCACAATATTCAATCCACAATAAAATAGTACACGGTACAAACAGTCTGACGGTTTAGTGTTAGCTGCAGAGAAAGAATTTTAAGACTGTGCCATAATTTTGTCGTGTCGGTGACCCTGGTTGTTTACATTTAGGCTAGAATCTGTAACCTCCGCTTAACTCCGTCGAAGTAAATAACCTTAAAGGTCCACCGAAGTACATCCACGGAGAGAAACGTATCAAATTTCGTCACAGTTTTCAGAAATAGTAATATTTACGGGTGTGCCATCTTTTTGTCGCGGAGTGTATTATCTCTAGTGCTTGTAGCTTGCTTCCGAGGCCAGGCATACCTGTATTCTCCTTAGCGGCATTGTACACCATCTTCAAGTTTTATCATTTCGCATCCATCGTACTACATATTCCGGCGATTATGTCGGTTCCGCGAGACTTCTGAATTATGGAAGAAAGTACATTCAGCAGTTATAGATTCTGGCTGCGTTCGAGCCACCATTACCGCATCGTTTCGCCCTCCGAACATAATTAACCGCATAGAACAAGCCGAATGGGTTGGTAGAAGGAAGCTATGCGAGCCGCCGCTTCTATAGTCTATCGTAATAGCTATAAATAAAGGTATTAGAGTGGTCGTGAACGAACCACTCAATCGTGTAGACGCAACGAGAACTCCGTCCCGGCTACCGAGCTACCCCAGTTTCTATATAAATTGCCGAAATATCCACACGAGCTGCCGAACGTGAGCCATGCCGAGGCAGGGAGTTCCTCGCATAGGGTAATAAAGATATAAGGCACCGTTTTATAGACCAACGTCGCAGTTAGGTCAGAAAGTTGGTGTTGGTAAACGCCAAGAATATGTAATGGGGAGTATATTCGGTGTGTTGAATTTATTCATTAAAATTTTCGCTTTTCTGTAAAGAAAAAATTGTCGGCGATACAGTTGGTTCTTTGCGACTGACTCGAACCCATTGCTATCCTCACAGAAGACAACAGACCGTCCCACGGCCTGTTCCCGTGGTTCAACTCCCATTTAGGAAAGATCCAAGAAACCGTCGCGACGGCCGCGCCGGGTGTTTTCGAAGAACGACGACGACCGATTCATAAATCATCCTTTGATTTCCTAACAGGCGATATTAACTCGGCTGATTCCGTTCCGTGCGAGGAGTACTCGCTCACGGCTTCGTCCAGGCTACCTCCCGCTAACCGTTTCGTAATTTATGAGAACAAGCCGTTGTTAGCGCAATACTTACTTAAAAAGTTGATTTATGCGAGCTTAGGTTTTTCGTGTTTGGCTGTGCCCGGCCTTCGAACATGATGGTGGTCGGTGTAATATTTATGTCGATAGAAAAGCCATATTTAGCTTCTTCGTGGGCGATTAGAATCCATCAGAAAACCTAGAGCTCTATGACAGAAAAAAAGAAAGAAAGAAATTTCACAGGTCATACGATAAACTTAGATACTTGGAAATATTGTAAAATTATAGCATTTTCAATTAAAATCCACAGTCTAACGATTAGACAGGGGATGTTTATACGAAATAGAAATCTTCCACATAGATTGCAAGAAAACGGGATCCAAATAAATATTTCTTTCTCTCTGTAATCATTAATCTTTGGTTTTGTTTTATAAGTTCAGATTTGTATCAGGATCTTCGGCAGAGAGGCGATTCTTCAATTATTCGTATTTTAGCAGAGGTTTTTCCAGAGTAGTCAATAAAATGTAGGTTGTGTTTTCATCGACATTTGATCGATTGTAACGAGCATGAAAGCAGTGTCGTCCGGGGTAGATACAAGTTTGCCAGAAGAACTTAATTTCCATCCATCTTGCTTTGGGTCGTCATGCGCCGCGCAGGGATTCAAGTCGCTATGAAAAATAGACGCTCGCCTTTAACGATACATAATGCTTCGAAACGATGAACAATATTTCCCGCCACGCGCTCCCGTCGGAATCAGAATAAATTTACATTGTGAGCACCGGGGAAGACACACGGTATATTAAGCCGCGCCTCCTTCTTTCCACAGACGAGCACAACGTGTCGTACGTGTATCTCGGTCTCTTCGTATCGTAACTTGCAAGCTGTCTCGATGGAATCTTACGCTTGTCGTTTCGACCATGATTCTTAAAGGTGTTCGGCTCCGGGGCACTTGCAACTAAAAACCCACGTGTCTCTGACAGATCTAGAATCTTTTTTGCGAGTAGAATTCATCGATTACGTCGCCGCCCCGGTCGAGTGATTTGAGAAACGAATGCCGTTCCATAAGCATGAATAATATAATGTTCACGGGATATAAAATGGAGCAAATAAGAAGAGGCAGCAAACATCCGTGTTTGTGGGAACGCGCAGAATGTCGTTCTGTAATCGGCCGGATATTTTCCGGCGTTATTTACACGAGCTTCCGCCGGCGGAAACGAAATATTATCAATATGTATGTATATACAGGTAATAAATTATTGTACTAGATTTCGTCGGTGCTCGAGATAAATACCGGGGCCGCAATCACGGATGCTCCTCGCCGAGCAAATCGGCAAATTACATAAATTGAATTGTTATCGGGCATCGGCAAACATCATCACGCTCATCGTTGCGTCGCGTCGCGTCGTTTCCAACGTAAAGCCGCGTTTACGGGGCGCGTTAATCTCGTCGAATGGCCCGAACAGAAAAAGCCGCTTCGAATCGCCATTATTCCGGCCCCTTGTATCTCCGAATTATTGGCCGGGGGCATAATCATCCTTCGGAAATTACGATTCGACGTGGTTCCCGTGTGCCACTCTGTTGCAATTCCTTCCGAATTTTACAAGTTCTATTTCTATCCTGTTAATCGGACCGTGTTAATTCTGAACCGTAGATTGCTCGAACGAACATTATCACTTTCGCGGTATCCATAATTAAATTATATGTTTGTAACTTTAGGAATTAAATGTACAGCTCCGTTTCGAGTCCATCAGATGTCGAAAGAATAGCAATAGAGGTCGTCGTTTAGACGACAGCGTCCCGTCTTCTGAAAGTTAGATTGTTGTCAGCCAAAGCTATTAAAGGATCATTTTCCCCAATTAGACGTCCGTGACAGACCCCCCGAAGCATTTTCTTCCGTGTCAGAAATATAAATGTCAAGGGAACCGTGAACTAGGGGAGAGATAGCCGGTCGTGTCTTAAACAGGTTGCTCCGAAAGCGTACGACGATCAGCAACGTGTTGCAGAGTCACCACACCGTCATAACTCAACATATCCCGGTCGACTTCGGTCGCCCAAAGTCATCCGCTTGGCAAGAGGAACCGTTCAACCCCCCGCGGATTATTTATGGGTTGCAACCCCGGTCGAAGGTTCGAAGGCTCCGTTCAATTTTTAAACGGCCCCGTCTCACGTGCACGAGATTATATACGGTCTCAACGAGCAACAATCGGTCCTGATTTCTCAGCTGACGCGGGCAAGCATTTATAATGGGAGAAAAATCGATTGATCGATCAAGGCTGCTAGGGTGCACTTCCCCAGTGGCTTCTTTCGGCGGGGCCACGCGTGACGAGGCGTTCTATCTTTCGCAATATTTCTGCGCCAGGAGTTCGCACACCAGTGAATTAGATATGAACCCTTTTTCCGGCCGATCGAACTTAAACAAACGAGCAAGCACACCCATCGTCGATTATGATGGGGAAGAAGACTGGAAGCCTCGGTGCAACATGGTCAATTCAGATTTGAAAAATTGCTTAACTCTGCTGTGCCTTCTCTGGCTGTTTTTAGATAAATTGTGTGCTTTCAGTTTTTCAAAGATAGTTTCTTGTTTGAGACGAGTAGAAAGACAATTGTTGATACTGGACGTTTTCTCTGATTGCACCAAACAATCGACAATACATAAGATATTATGTGGAATATCTTGAACAAGCACAGTTTTACTAATAGATGCACCTGCATTGTTCTTTTTTTTTTTTTATTTATTTATTTATTACATGTCGCATCAACAACAAGGTCATTAGCGACCACGAAGATTATATCATAGACAAGATTACAATATTAAGACATTAAATTTACAAACATAAATAGGTGTAATGGGGAGGAACATATTTGTAGTAGTAGTAGTATTTTTATACAAGATTACAGAGTATGACAAATTTTTGTGGATTTTAGAAATTTTAACGCTTGTACTATATTATAACTAGAGTTGAAACATTCATTTAAGTTGTTTTGAATAGCCAAGCGTCTTCTTTGGAAGGAGAAAAGAGGGCATCGCAAGATGAAGTGTTCAACTGAAAGCTGTGTATATATATACACAGGTACATACCCCCTACACATAGGGGGCGAGACTTTCAAGATTATGTATAAGTGGGTCAAGTTAGTGTGGCCAATGCGAAGTCGGGATATAACGACCTGGTCTCTTCTGTTGTCAATCGGAGGACAGTCATTATTTTTAAGGTCTTGTCTAACCAAGGATAGCTTAGACGGGGGGGGGGAACTAATCCATTTATCATTCCATCTATTTCTGATTTCTCTTTTAATTTGTTTGATCAAATCTCTGTGGGAAGAGGGGTAGTCAGAAGGTATTTCTCTGGATGCCTTCCTAGCCGCAGCATCCGCTGTTTCGTTACCCGATATTCCCACGTGAGAAGGAATCCAGGAAAAAACGATTTCTTTTTTGTTATTTATAGCTTTGATTAAGGCATTGAAAATGTGAACAATGATGGGGTCTTGATTTTCCGGGTTAGGTAGACTCTCTAGGACACTCGCGGAATCGGTGAATATTAAGAAATTTGACTCTTGAGCATAAATAATAGATTGTACAGCCTGTAATATGGCTAGGCTTCACAGAAAAAAATTGAGCAGAAGTCATGAAGTTTGAAAAGTTTTCGACAATTAGGGAATACAACAGAACACCCACAACCATCATTAGATTTGGAACCATCGGTGAAAACATGAGTATGATCAGGGTACTTTTGGGTGACCTCTTGGAAGATATTTTTAAAGATTATGGGGTTAGCGATGTCTTCTGAAATTCACATAGGGAAGAATCAATTTTTGGGGGAGGGAGAGACCAGGGTGGGTCAACTAAGGGGACAATAGGAAATAAAGGAGGAAAAAATTGAATAGTGTCAGAAACATAAGATTTGATACGTTGAGAAAGTGGTTTCGGAAGAATAGAGGGGGAGGAGAGATATATATGATCGAGGTGGTTCGAGAAGACTTTAGAAAATGTAGGGTTGGCAGGTGTGGATTTCAGTTTAGCGACGTAAGATAAACTAAGCTGTTCTCTCCTGAAATCCAACGGGATAACATTATTTTCGGCCAGGATACTGCATATAGGACTAGTTTTGAAAGCACCCAAAGCAAGCCTCAGTCCTGTATTTTGAACAGAGTTTAGAGAGCAAAGGAGGGACTCCTTCGCAGAACCATAAATCACAGACCCATAGTCTAATTTGGAACGTATAAATTATTTGTAAGTAAGGGTGATAATATCTTTATTGGCACCCCATTTTGGGGCAGAGATCATTTTTATGAGATTTAATCTTTGAAGGCATTTATTCTTTATAGATTTTACGTGAGCAGACCAAGTGAGTTTACGATCGAAGATGAGACCTAGGATTTTTATTTGGGATACCTCCTTGATTACATGATTAGACAGGACAAGTTTGATGCTAGAGGATATAGTATTTTGTCTTGAGAAGAGAATATATTTGGATTTACTACTCGTGAACCTAAAACCCGTAACGAAAGACCATTTTTGAATTTTATTTAGAGTGTCTTGAAGGGTCAGTTGGGTGGTTTGCACATTTTTCCCACAGGCAAGTATAGTGAGGTCGTCAGCATAAATACAGAATTTTACAGGTTGGGAAATAATGGTGGAGATTTCATTTATGGCTATGAGGAAGAGAGTGACGCTCAAAACCGATCCCTGAGGGACACCATTTTGGATAGTCACCTTCTGGGATATACTATTGAGAACTTTAACGGATATGCATCTATTACTAAGGAAATTTGCGATAAAATTCAGAATTTTACCGTCAATACCAAGCTTACGAAGAATAAGAATAATTCTCTCACGCCAAACCATGTCGTAGGCCTTTTCTATATCAAGTGCTACCGCCATGGCATGTTGTTTAGTTACAAAGGCGTCGCAAATTATGGATTCCAGATTGAGAAGGTAGTCGGTAGTACTTCTAGATTTCCTAAAACCATACTGATGAGGAGAAAGGAAGTTGATTTGATTAAGGAACCACAGTAGTCTTTTGTTAATTATTTTTTCAAAAAGCTTGCATATATTTGATGTAAGAGAAATAGGCCTGTAGTTCTCAGCTCTGCAAGGGTCTTTGTCGGGTTTAAGAATAGGGATGATGATAGCTTCTTGTCAAATAATAGGAAAGGAGTTGGAAGACCAGATTTCGTGAAATATATCGGTTAGAAATATAAGGGCACAGTCAGGAAGATTTTTAAGAAAAACGTTAAAAATGCCATCCGGGCCTGGACTAGTGTTCTTTAGGATTTTTATATTATTTTCGATTTCTTGGAGTTGGATAGGATCGTTGAGAGGATGGTTCACATTTGAGTGTATGGAAATGTTATCTGCAATACTTATTTGAGAGGAGGATTTGAATGCACGGAAGTCGTTGGAGTAGTTACTATCACTAGAGTTTTTTGCAAAATTTAGGGCTAAGTAATTCGCTATATCTTCAGGGGAGGATAGGATTTTATTTTCAGAGGTAATAATGGAGGAGATAGAATGTCTTGTTTTGGAGCCACTAATTTTTCTTATTTTGTTCCAATAGAGAGAAGCGGGGGTTGAAGGATGTAGGGAATTAATAAAATCTTTCCATGATTGCCTTTTACATTCCTTAAAAATGCGACGAGCTGTGGATCTAAGCTGTTTATAAAGCGTAAAGTTTTCAGTTGTAGGTTGGCGTTTAAAGTGGGAGAAGGCACGCTTGTATGCTTTCAAAGATTCTTGGCAAGAATTATTCCACCAGGGGACTTGTTTTTTATGATATTTATTTGATGTTTTTGGAATAGTATTGCTAGCAGAGTCGATTAGAGTTTCAGTAAAGAAGGATAATTTGTCGTCGAAGTTAATAAGATGAGGAGAACAAGAGTTGAGTTTATCAAATTTTTGAGATATTTGGTTTCTAAATTTGGTCCAGTCAGCTTTTTTAAAAAGCCAATGAGTGGCCGGGGCACAATCCGGGTGGGGAGAAGATAAATTGCATAGGGAAATTGGGAAGTGGTCGCTACCGCAAGGGTTACGATTAGTGTTCCAAGAGAAATGATGTGCTATGGAAGAACTACAGATAGATAAGTCTATGAAGCTAAATGTTTTGGAGCTATTGTTGAAATGGGTGGCTTGAAACGTATTTAGTATGGTCAGGTTGGGATCATCCAGAAGTGTCTCTATTATACGACCTCTTTTGTCAATTTTGTTGGAGCCCCACATGTAATGGTGACTATTAAAGTCACCTACTAGCAAAAAGGGTTTAGGCAGTTGGTTTAAAAGATGCTGAATTTCGGAAAGGGAGAAGGTGAGGTTGGGTGGAATATAAATGTTACATATAGTGATATATCCGAAAGAAAATAATACAGAATTAGCAATAGCCTC
This sequence comes from Lasioglossum figueresi, assembly GCA_028455805.1. Lineage (NCBI taxonomy): Eukaryota > Metazoa > Arthropoda > Insecta > Hymenoptera > Halictidae > Lasioglossum > Lasioglossum figueresi. The sequence goes on along the minus strand of CM052187.1, from coordinate 11,141,373 downwards.
GAAATTCGTGTTAAGAGGGATTGTCTGGATAGCAATATTAATTTTTATAAATGTAGCTACACCCCCACTAGCATGTAAAGCAGTTGAACGATTTTTGTAAAAGGAACGATATCCTTTGATTGTCGGACAATACGTACCTATAAAGTTTGTTTCTTGAATGCAAATGACTAGGGTTAAGGTTATTTTTTAGTAAGTCTAACTGTTCCCTTTGAGGGTGAAAACCGTTAATGTTCCATTGTAGAATTGATTCAGTCATTTTCCTTAGGCACTATAATAGGGAATATATTCAAAAGATCTTCTATGTTTTCGTCGGAGGTTCCATCTTCTAAATTGTCGTCGGACGCCCCGTCTTCAATGAAGGAGAGTTTCTTTATGAGACGGCTGAATCTGCTTTTCATGACTCTCTCCTTGAGGAGAGGGTAGGTGGACCTGAGCGTGTATTCTATTTTTTTTATATCATCACCGTATTCCTGTCATATTGGTTCGATGTTGGCACATCCTGTTGTTTTGTCAATGAAACTTTTGAGTTGTATGTAGTTGAGACATTTCAAGTCGTTGTTTTTATCTAGGTAATTTCTTATTTCAGACAGATGGTAGTCAATGTCTAATGGTTCCTGCTTTGTTTTCTTTTTTTTTATGGGTAATATTCCTGTCACCTTTATTCTGCTTGGTGGTATTACTTGAGTCAGATATGGACAAAGTCCTTTTAGAGTTACCAGAAGGAGATTTAAATATCATGTTGGAAGTGTCGTTATGCTCTGTTGCAGGTGGAACAATGTTATGGTCCGAAGGAATCTCACCTTCAGGTGTTAGGGAAAGAATGTCTGTTATGCCTACATTATCAATACATTTAGTATTTGTTGTGTCGATGGAGCAGTTTTTGGCCAGATGGCCCGACTGTTTACAATTGAAGCACATTACGACGTCAGACGATAAATATATCCAGAAGGTTGTGTTGTCAAAGTCGATTTTTAGCGAATCAGGTAATTTGTTAAATCAGGCGAATCAGGTAATTTGTCCGGGTGAATGAAAATTTGACGCCGAAAGCTCAAAATATGAGCGAGGCCGGCTTCGGTAAAGCCCGCGCGTAACGTGGTTGTTTTTGAACCAAATTGTCAGGAATAATAGGGCAGACATTTGATAATATGATTCTCTTGAATTTGGATATTAATGGACGGATTTGAAGTGCCTTATTTCCGATGGTAATTACTTGTTTCGATTCCGTGAGTTTATTGGCTACTGCAGTATTAGCCAGAAACATGCAGATTCTGTTCAGAGAAATTTTGGATACTGATCTGATATCAGAAGGGTTGATCAGTTTTGAGATAGAGTTAACATACTCCTTGATGGGTACACCTTCCAAGGCGTCGATGACGATGGCTTGTTCTCTTGTAGGAAGAACTGAGGTTTGTACAGCGGCAGCGTAGTTGGGAGCTTGCGACGAGGATGGTTTCTGTAGATTTGTTATCCTTGGATTTGAGTTTGAGTTTGAAGATTCCAGTTGACTCCTGTAGTCAGAAGTCATTGGAGAGAGTGAAGGGTGCATAGTGCACCCTTTAGTGAGATTAAGAGATATATCCCTAATTCTCAGAAGAACACAGGTTTCACTACACTAAAGATACACGTGAAACACGTAGCCGTACGCACAAGAGTCAAACCGTAAACGTAGAACGTAAACACGTCTTGTCACAACGGCGGTCAGACCGAGAATCTGCATTGTTTTTGCACGAAGGTCTTCGGCAGGTCGGCAGGAAAACAACTCAAACTCCGATAACAATTTCGTTGATCAGCAAAAGCATATCTTTAACGCATTTGCCATCGAGTGAACATAAATATAACAGTTCGCGATGGTGTTTGACGCGTGGAAACAAAGTATTATTCGCCAGGTGATCTACATATCCTCCCCCGTCGCGTCGGGAGCATGTCAGTAGGCACGGCACCATTAATTTTCATCGGCGAAAGAGTCTTCGAGCCTACGGCGAATTAAGATTAATGGATACAAAAATTAAATTGCCAATCCATTAGCTTCGATCTCGTCTTCGGCTTTGGAACTTGGAAGCTGAGTCTCACGCTTGTAGTCCCAAGGAGGGTACGTGGGAAAACCGAATGAACTTAGCCGTGATTCATTCGAGCCAGAAACAGCTGACATTCTGATTATTATCCCTCTATCGAGCTAATTGTTTCTTTCGTGGAACGCGACAGAGGAGTGGCCACTCGATCACGCATTCGATGATTTATAGCGAGCTAAATCTTGTTTAGCGAGATACAGGTGGCCATCCCATACACCGGATATGGACGCTTGATGGATAGCAGGCACGATCTTGCGGCGTACCATGGCTTAGACGCCAAACATACTGATACTATGGCAGATCGTCGAGCGGCCGGGAAAGCGAGCCTCGCAGGATTCGTCTTCGGGATCGTTATACGCGTGAAGGATCTCCTGAATCCCTCTGGAGATGCGCGGCTCGCTGACAACGTTAGATGGAACGATGATACGCGTACGGTGTCACTGGATATTCCGGTTTAATTGCGTCAGTCGTCACCCGAAGCTATTACTCTTGCAAACAAAGTGCGCGATGCGTGGGAAGACGCGTTCGAGAGACAGGGACAATTAATCTTTTTGGACCGAGGTCAATTAGCATTCGGTAAACCTCCATCTATTCGCGATGGCTGTCAGCGAAATTCTTCGAAAATTCTGTCGAAGGTAATTCACGAACTTGAACGATGCTTTTTTCAATTTCGAGAACATATGTAGTTCCTCTTTTCGGTTGCCAAAGTGTACTCTTTCACAATGATTATATCCCAAAAGAAATTGTTTCTATGTGTGTATGCGTATACTTGAAAAATTCACGATTGTTTTGGACTAGTTCGATCGAAGAATGGATACAGCGCGCCGACTTTACGATCGTCGCACGCGAAAGAGGTGTGGCAACGCACGTCGCTAAAGAGACGTGGATCATTGGATAATGATAGGATGTTCCATCCCGTTCCATTCTATTCGGTTGTAATCCCATCCTCCCTAACACAACAGTCATCATGTCGTCGTGGTACGGTTCACTTAGGGATCATTAGCTTTATGGCGCTTCCGCATGGCCAGCCGTTCGCAAGTGCAAGTGGATATTGTTCGCGAGATACGGTGCTGCGTTTCACGATTCGCTCGATGAAATAGGTGAAAAAGAATTTTTCTTCGAGTCGATACCGGAGAGAGTGTGACAAGGCGCACCGAAACGATCCGGCTCTTGGAAAGTACAAACTGACGCGACCGTTGTCAAACGGAATCCATTCGTTTTTCGTACGAAACACCTTTTTACGTCACCGTAAAATAAGAGTTTGAATCGATGATGAGTTCAACAGGCACAATTAATTTTTATTTCATTAATTATTTGACTTATCACGTCCTGTTTAGCGGGAGAAGTTCTGCGTTATTCAGGTCACTGTCTATGTACCTGCAAGTTCGAGTTGGTTGATCTAGTACTTGCTTCTTAATCATGTCAAATAGCCTATTAGTACTATTTTCAATAATTCAGCTGTACCAAAGGGATTCTTAAAAATCTTCGTTACATTCGTTAGCAAGCCTGTCCTGCCATTTTAATTGAATATACAATTAGTGTGTAATATGAGATGTCATCTATCTAAAGTACATGCATACAAATCAATTTAATACGAATGTCCCACTTTCTCGAGTAGGTCAAGGAATAAATGATGATTTATTCAGGCAACCTTTCGTTTCATTCGTGTGAATGAGTATCGGGTCTTCAAACAAATCCGCGTGGGTGGGCGCAACGAAAAAGGATTCTCTGTTTCTGAATTTCTTCCGGATCTGAAGCCTGCGGCTAAACCAGTGGCTTCTTCGAACCCTGATTAATTCGTGTCGCCATGCGATACCCTTGGAATTCTTGTTTCCGTCTTCACACAGGCCCACGGCCCGTAACCGCGCGCGCTTAGCTGTTTCGGTGTGTAACGGCACACCGGGCGCGGCCATCCGCGTCGCGGATGAATATCGCGGATATAATGTTACTGTATTTCATTACTCGCGTGGTGCACAGGATGCGCTATGCTGGCTCGTTCCCGCGTATCCTGCATCAACGCCGGGCTAGCGCTCTCTTCACCCTCATCTACCCTCCTCTACCCTCTTCTACCCTTCTCCATCCTCCTCTTCGTCGCTCTGGCCGGCACGTCTCGTTGTATATCCTCCATTATGCGGCCCGGTTTCGGCTTCCGGCCCCGCCATTCAGGAATATCACCTTACGCGCGCATCCTCGTGATTCAGCCGACTCTCGAAACACGTTGTAATCAAAGGATTATCACGGGCACCGAGCCGCGGCCCCTAATTCAGCCTCTGTCCAACGCTACCGCCCGGACCACCGCCACCACCACCATCTCCATCGAGCTATAATCATCGTCGCACACGTGTCCACCCGTCCACCCCCGCAAAGCCTCTATCCCGAAGAACGTTAACCCTTTCGTTAAGCGACCGATTTTCAAGCGACTTACTATCGTTGAATTTCACTCTGGAATTTCCGAATTGACCAAAGCTAACGCTGCCTTGTCATTGCTGCCAACCTCTTCGTTCACGCACCTCGAGCACACTCGCTCGACGATATGTTCAAATCATAGGCTTCCCATATCATCGTAGAGTAGTCACCATTAGCTTGCAGTATGTAAGTAATTAATTCGCAAAATAATTTCCCTCGAAAAGTTACACAACAGCAAAGTGACGCGCTGATGACTGAAGAAACTTGGTCTGAATCAGAATGAAAGACAAACAGAGAGCAGTTGAAAACGGCACGCCATGCTTTCCAGCGCAAATAAATTACTTCGACAAGCGCATAAATATGTATATGATTCAAAATATTATTCTGTAATACGATGCTTGATCGAAGTCGAAAGCAACCGTTACATCGTAATTATTCTTTAGAGAGACAAAATAATATCTGAACGGTGAAACGTGCTTTGAACTGTTGATCAGAAGCGTACATATTTATAACATTCAATCGGCAATGTTTCTCGATGCTGTGGCCAAATGTATTCAGGTTCTCAGTATTCGATAATTAGCTGGCGTACAATTCGTTGAGACTTGGACGGATAATTTATCTCTCCGAATAAAATCTCAGTAGAGTAAGTACTCGCTCGCTGCACGAGAACGGGACCGGAATTTCAAACATGATCCGAGGTTTTTGCAATGAACGAGGTGTCCAATCAACCTGTGGACCACCCTGTTGCCTCTTATACGCAAAATCCGATCCACACAGGCAAAGTTGCAGCCCCCATAGCGATAGTGTGGTAATGTAAGTAGGATATAAGGGTGGGTTGTTGTGTCAGGGGTTAATCGTGTTAGCGGACTCGTGAAAACTGCGAGTCACCTGACCAACCATTTTCCCTTAGTTTTTCCCCTGGTCGAGAGGTTGTTTCCGTTCGTCGAACCGCGATATCCGAAGTTCCCGAATCCGGGATAAAGTCCGTTGGCCCGTGTAAATTATGTTAGCAGGGCGAAGGAGCGTAAAATAAATCGGTGGTTATCGTAGAGATATTATTACACGGAGGTCCGGCGAATTTCACGCGGCCCGGAACTAATTATATCGTGATAACGAGGCTAATTTCGAGCCACGCGGGACCGTTTCGCTCTTGTGCGTTTATAAAGAGAATAGGATTATAAATAGAAGTAGAGGAGAGAGAGAGAGACGAGAGCGTGGCGTCGTGGTCGTCGTCGTCCGAGAAACAGAGCTAGAGAGAGCAACCGAAGTTCTACCTCCGGTTCTGCCCGGCCTCTCTCCATTATTATACCGTCGCGTCGACCCTCAAATTGTAGTTGCTTTCTCTCGAATTCAAGTGCCACCCACCATTACGTGATTAACGCAGGGCCTGGCACACGTGATATCTGTGCACGAGGGGCTGCGAATAAAATTCGCCAAGACCAGAACGTCGCTGAACTGTGTCGTGATCGCCGCGAACATAATACCTCCCGTGTCCAGTCTTTCGTTTTTCGCCCCGCGATCTTATCCGCTCTCAGCCCCTGAATCGGTCTTCGAGTCTTCCTTTCACAGATTTTCTCGGTCCACGATTGCGATCGTCGCGTTTCGCCCGATTTGCAACGACGCGAGCCGGTCCCATTATTGATAATTGCATCGGAACACGCTCTCTAAACCGAGAAATAAGTGATCCCGTGATAGAATATGTTGATGGTTAATCGATCACTCGGGCGAATTAGTTTCCCCCGTCGCGAATATTTAATCGTGCAGCGTTGATAATTGTACGAGCCGGGCTCTTTGTCCTGGCCTAATCATTCCGAAAGATCGCGTTGGCGAGTCCGCGATAATTATTTACCGACTGTTCGTCGGTACCGGTCAGGTAGTTATTTATACAGTCCTGTCGGTCGGTCAATTATGCAGCCAATTATTTCCCGGGATGCGACCGACTTAATTACAGAATTCTCGGTGGCGGCAAATTTTTAGGTCGGTGGCGTAACAAACTTGGACGAAATTAATTGAATTTAATTTGACGCCAGCCAACATTGGGGATCGTATCGCGTGACCGTGTTATTAGCGGACGGTTTGATTGAATTTTTATCCCGCTCGCCCGCTTTTGTGCTTCCGTTCGTTAACGAGTAAAAGAAGAATTCTACGGATTTCCGGCGAACAAGCTCGAGAAATTCGAAACCAACCCTCCGCGAGCGTCGAGATGGATCCACACCTCTGCTTCTTCTTCTACTTCATTTTTTTTTACCAGCTGCCGCGCCGTACAGTCTGTATAGTTTCGAAGGATTTTTGTTCGCGGTCTCGAGGGCGATTCCGTTTCAATTGAATCCCCGTTTACGGCAAGTTCTTTCGATCCAGAATGAAAATTTCAATGGTCCCGTAATGAGTTCCGACCCGCCGATAATTAATTCTGCAAACTTATATTCCCCGACTGAGTTAATTTCCAGCCACGCAAATTAGGATTTTAATCGAATCCCAAGCATGCTATCGGCGAACAACCCCCGCCACGCAAAAATGACGACTCGATTCGGTAACAAGACCGCAGTTTGCGCTCATCTTTCACTTTCACTTTCCACAGTTTCGCCGTCTATCTGTCGATGATACATTCTTGACTCAAACAACTTTCAGTTATGGTCATCTACATCAAATATCAGATTTATCTGACAAGTTTCTATTTATGTATATCATTGTCCAACTGTTCTGTGGAAAAATCATACGCATAACTGTGATGGTTGAATCAGAAAAAATTCTTAAACTTGAGGGGACATCGAAATCTATCGAAATCGCTTACCAATCACCGGAAGGGAGACTTCACGTTGAACAGAGTTTCTAGGGTAGTTCTAAGTTGAAACTATGGGCTCGACAGTGTCCCCAAAATTTCGGAGTCTTCGATTTTCCGATAGTTTTCGGGCGTGGAACGTGGTGCGGAGAACACGGCAAGAAATCGTCGGGTTATCACGCCTCTGCGTTTCCTTCTTCAATATTGCGTGGCAAGCGCTGCCTGTAATCTGTAATCCTCGTTAACGTCGTCGAAACCGAGGGAATTTCTCGCGTTCCTAGCCTACCAGCCTCTCTGTTTTTCCGTGCGAAAAGTTACGGACTCTCGAACCACTTCCGGCCAACTGGCTTTCGATATTGCCTCGCGAATTTCAGTGCTCGCTCGGAGTGCTGCAGAGTCTGATCGTTGTTGCGAACAGCTTACAACGATTCTATTCGCTGTTAATTTATTAAATCATTTCACAAGGTAGTACCAAAGTAGCTTCCGGTATTCTCCTATATATCTTTCTCAGCCTCTGTTGCAAAGGATCTGCTGCATCTCGACGTTCTTCTTCAAAACCCATAGCGTCTTCAACTCCTGATAACCAGCGGTAACAATTACTCATTCAAGATTTGTAATTACGCGAACGGTTGAGGTACAATAACAATGTGAGAAGAACAACGGCTCTCATTTTCACCGGCGCAGCGCGGCGTCCCTGGTGTCTAAACAGCCGCAGCGTTGATCGCATAATCACGAGCATCGGATATTAAAAAACCAGGGAACCGCGCGTAATGCAGTGGTCTACTAGGGTCCGAGAGTGTTTTTTACAGGAAAGCTGGATCGCGCTGTTCAGCCGGCTCGAAAGCTTCGTCGATAAATACACGTTACCGATATTACTTTCCGCGAGGCGTCCACGATAGCGGACCGATTCACAGTCGTCGTCTCCTTTCGCTCTTTATTTCTCTTTTCCTTTCCTGTAGCCCATCTCGCTCTTTCTCATTGTCGTCGTTGCCCGGCAAGGAATTTGTGTCCCACGGGTCGTCGAGGGTGGCACCGTTTCTATTCATCTCGAGAAATAAAGACGTACCCGATCGCTAGCCCCCGATAACTATTAATATTTAATCCGTATAATATCGCGCGTGTACACTCCTCACACCCGCCCTAACGCTTTCGTACACGTGTCCGGTCTCTCTCTCTCTCTCTCTCTCGCTCGCTAACTCTCTCTCTCTCTCTGTCTCTCTCTCTCTCTCTCTCTTCCTCTTATCCTCCTTCGCACTCCTTCTTCAGACATCCTACCTCCGCAGGGATCGTACATCGCTCTTGAATAGTGAGGAACAACGTGTACACGGCTGTCAGCAGCCAGATTGCACACCAGGAATGTAATATGTCCTGGGGCATATTAGGTCATCGTTCGAGCAAAGTTAATAATCATAAACGATGCAATTCTTTGTTTTAGTGATAAGTAAACGTACGGATATGCGGTGTAAGGGTCCGGGGATTTAGTGATTCGCGCTTTTAAACTCCTCTCTGTATCCGTAACATGCAGTGACTGCAATACGTCCACGAAAGTATAACAGTGAGGACAGAAACGGTAGTTGCTGTTAGAGGGGATGAACGAGAAGGGACAGGAGAGGAAAGGAATTCAAAGAGACTGGATAAAATAGAAGAATTTAATTTCCAAGGTGCGTTTGAATTCCCTGTGCTCCGTTTGCTAAAAAAAGCGGGACACAATGTACGGTCATGAAATCTGAAGTAACATGAACGAAAAAAGTAAGAGGTGGCGTAATTAATGGTGTTCACAGTTGAAAATTTGTATTGTTCGGACGAAAAGGGTTGTCGAAAAAGGTCTGCCGAATAATTACGAAGAATGGTTACTTCGTTAGGCGAGCGGAGGAATAACTTTCGAAATGAACGCGGCTGGGACACGACCAAGGTGAATATTATACTATACTATAATAACGTCAGCGTTGTTAAATCCTTCGTCACGTTTGTTGAATGTAATTACGCTACGTGGCGCGAGATTACGTACTTCCCTCGAAACGAGGGAGGCATTTTTTAAAAATCCGTGGTGGTTTCTTGTTCCACCGAGCAACGAGAAATTGCAATGGAACAGAGGGCTGTGGAAATATCCGAGTTGGTAATTATTACCCGACGGATGTTTGAAAAAGGGAGGGTTGGGTATTGTTAAATCGAGCCGCGAATTGATATAGAAGCCATTTATAGAACGCTCACGCGCCGCCGCGCCGGAGCGATCCGCGCAAAATGATTCGAAATACAACGGTTAATAGACCCTGCAAATTCACTTGCACTTTCCCGGCGTCGAAATGCCAAGAAATATCATGCTGTCGCATAGTTAGAATGGCAAACTTACAACAGCTGAAGAAATCAGTTGTCGGAAATAAAACCGAGCCCGAGAAACGGAATACGGACACGCAATCCGCGTGCGATAGTCACGGACGTGGAACCGAAATCCCTGTCGCTCGATAAATTCTCCTCATGATCGACTATCCTCGAAAACCGCGATGATTCTGTTCGACTGGCTAGCACATTCTACCGCAAGTAAATTAGACGAAACGAAAATTTCTTTTGTCAAGCGGAGCGTAAAAATGCGAAATCCTTTGTACTCAATGGAAGAAACATCTGTTTTTGATATAAACGTCCTTTGTGTCAACATTTCATTTCAATTTTCTTGATATTAATCCTTTGTATAAGTCGGCGCAGAGCGCTGCTTGCATTCACAACTCGAACGCTATAGGGAATGGGAGTAAAAATGTCAAAATACAAGAGTGTGGTTTCTGTATTGGATTTTCTTCTGTACAGAGCGTCTCGTTCTTACAGGATCCACTTCCTCCGAACATGGGCGATCGCAAATGAGTCCGGGAGGAGTCAGGCACGGTCCTTGTGGCTCATCGAAGAGCGGAGATCGCTTTCACGAGCAACACCGCCGCACTTAATGCCCAATAAACGAGCGAGGATGATCGGTGTACGGCTTCGAGCTACGAACGGCTTAGGGTACGAACGAGTCGAAGACACTGCCACAAACGCGATTCTGTGGGATCCCCGTCGCGACGTGCTTCGCCACGAGTGGTTCGTCCCGCGTTGGTTCACGCACAGCTATCGTGGCACACGCACACGGACTCACACACTCTGGCTCACTCGACGCATGCACGCACGTACGCACGCACGTAACCAAACACAAACGCGGACGGACGGACGCACGCACGTAACCAAGCACAAACGCGAACGGACGGACGCACGCCGCTTTGTCACGCGTGCGGTCGGCTGTCTGCGTGCTCGTGCTCGTCTCTCGTCTCTCACCTAAGTTTATTGTTAGAGGGGCCGCTGGCCGCGGACGTGCCACCAGGATTTAGTGCGTCTTGCACGCCCATGCCGGTATCACGCGCTTCGCGACGCCTCCAGTGATCGAGCGGCGATTCATTGATGAACCATTAGTGAACCCCACGGTGAAACGATCTTTTCCGTCGCGTGTACCACGGGCAACCAGTGATCGATCGCAGTGATGAGTTCCGTTTATGCGAATCGAGTGACTCGAAGTGCGAACCCGATGCCGCGAAGGTAGACAAGCGAAGTCGAACGTGACACGGGTCCAAAATCAAGTCCCGAGCATCGCGCTGCTCTGGCTTCTATCTCTTCGCGTTCCTTTGATTTTCGACTCTCTCCATCACCCCCGCAGCTCTTTCCACCGTTCGATTTCTATATTGCGACACACCGGCAGCGGAACAGTTTAATTCAATTTCTACTTCTCTCTCTCTCTCTCTCTCTCTCTCTCTCTCTCTCTCTCTCTCTCTGTCTCTTTCTGGATGATGAAAAGGGCGAAAAAAATAAAAGGGTCGGATATCGCGCGAAAGGGACTTCCGTCCTGTCGAATGACGCGGAGCTCAGCTTTCCACGGGACACCGACGCCAGAATGAAAAAAACGTGAAATTTGGATTTCGAGGACACCGGGAGTGCTACGAACACGAAAAACCAATTGCAGGAGTGCATCGGCGCTCTCGAGTAGGTGGGGATCGCAGTCGGAATAGAGGAATGACGAACTGATTCAGGGTGCGGCGGGGATGTAGACGGGGCTAAACGACGGTCTAGGTCTGGCAAGGGACGCGAGAGGGTGATGCCGCGCCGTGCAACAGTCGTCCTTTGAGCAGACACGCGTTTACATCGAAATCAAAAATTGCAAGCCACCGGTAAATGTGAAATTTTCAACCTCGAACAGACGTTTCGTCTACACAGATCTTTGCTCAATTTTTACACGAGCACCGCGAAACGCGATTTCGCCGGACACGTAGTTTCTCTATTTCCACTGGAGCTACGCGTTATTTCGCATAATATCGCGTGCGCGTAATTCGATCCGAAAATATTCGATTCATTAAATTCAATTGTTCCCGTTCTCGAAAAATTCGAGCCCGATGACTTTTTAATCAGTCCTTTAATGAATCCGCGCGCGAATGTTCCGGAAAATCGTGTTTTTTTAAAACTGGGCCAACGAGGAATAACACCGGGAAGGGGTAGCTTTTATTCGAACCCTGGGAATTAGCGATAGCCTCGAGTGGCGCTCGAGTTCAGGAGAAAATTGGAGGTTTCACGCGTTTTTCGAAAAAGTACCGAACTAACTTCAGAAATTGTTAAAACATTCAATTCGGTCGCACACAATTTCTTACAGTAACAAAAATAATGTTCTCTCAACTTTCTCCTTTCGGCCAATTCGGAGGAGTCTCTTCTTAATCGTTCTAAGGTTAATATCGACTAAGGGTACATTTCCACGCTTCTCAGTTATCGTTACTGTAATCGTTTCTCTGATCGTTGCTTGCGCCAACGTAAACGTACCGAAAGCTCGTGGTATGGTGGGTTCACTAGTCTGCGACTCGATTGATCAAGAAAAATTGACTTGTCACTCGACGGTAATGCTCTGTTCAACAAGTTTCGGCGGCATCAAAGAAGCCTCCTACCCACGCGAAATCATTTTTCCCGGGTGTGTTACGTGTTACGTGTTGGGTTGCGCGGAGTGGGAACTCCCTGATTTTTCGCGACGCGCTTCTCGACTCAAGCCAGCGTTTATCAGCGTTTTAAAGTCGACCCGGCCTCCTTCCGCTCGCTAATACATCCTTAAACGTGGCGGCTCGTTGGCATCCTTCCGTTCTTGCTCTCTTTCATCTCCGAGGCCCTAATTGGCTTTCGTAATTATGTGTACGCTCGGACAGAGAGCTTTGCTTTCGGCCTGCTCACTTTCTTTTTTGTTCTTTCGAGGAGTTAAAGAGGAAAGACCGGACAAGAATGTACGTGCGTGCAACCGGCACCGTGACAACCATAATACTGGTATAAATAGGCGGTCAGAGCGCGCTACCGCGCGGCGCGTCGCGGCGAACAGATCTCGCGAGATATGACAGCTCGTGACGAGCCGTTGCTCGAACGGATACCGTGTTTCTCGAGAAAGGGAACCCAGTTCCTCGAGCTGCTTTGTCAACCTTGCTTCCATGGAACGTCGTTTATTTCCACCGAGTCGCTCCGACTCTCGTTTAATTGCGGCTTTTCAATGTAGCGAAATGTTATTTAAAACCGTTCCACTTTGCGCGAGATACGCATCGGCCCGTGTTCGTGTCTTTTGGCGGCAGGTTTTTCGATACCTGCTCCATCGGATACCGATACTTTGGCGCGTTTAAAACGCGCACGATTTTTGTCGACGGTTCCTATCCGTCGCTTTCATCCCTTGCACCTGTGTATTTTTTCGACGAAGCGTCTGAATTGACCGATCCTTTGAACAGCTCGGGAGACTCTGGCCAATATTTTTTTCCGGGAAACGTGGAAGGGAGTTACACACGTCGCACAGGTGCGCCAGCGCTGCAGCGAGGCATAAAGCTGAGAAACACGTAAATCCATGTGATGTGTACGTGCGCCGGTGTTTGTTGGTCTCGGAACGTGTCGTGTATTCTTGCGGCGGCGTATGACGCGCAAGCTACGACCACACTGGGACTAACGAAATTTTCAGGAGTCGCCGAATTAAAATTCAAACGCTTACACCAGCCGTGCTGCCGAGGGGAAAAAATTCGAACGGGAGACTAATGTCCCGACGACGGTAAACTCCGCATCGCCTAAATTTTAATTCGCGTCGCCTTCCCAACGACACCTCTGCGCCACTCTCGACTTCACGCTTCTTCTGCCACGATCGCGCGAGAGCCATCCCACGCCGAGGAACTTCCGCAGGATTTTGAATTTTGCACGTTATATACGCGGCGCCCGATTTTTGCACGAGCCGTTCACGACGAGCAATTCCAGATCGATATCGCGGATTCTGTGAGACAGCAGCGTTACGATTCGTTCGAACGACGAGCCACCGAGGCTCAGCGGTCGTCATTCGCAGCGACACAATTCCCGCTTTAAGGACGACGTTATCGACGCGTAATAAAACCGACGGGAAGATGATAAAAGATGGAGACACGCATTTTACGTCGCGAGCTGACGCTGCGCCGCTCTCGCTCGACACCGAAACTACGCAGGCCACTTAGCAACCTGCTTCCCATAGAGTGTGGGCGATAAAAAGCTCCATCTCTGGACATTATCAGATTACGTTACTGAGGCTGACTTGTTGATTGATGACTAATAGACTGCGAATATTTATGAAAAATAAAGGGAAAATCATGAATTCTTTCATATTTGAAACAAATTTAATTTTCGCACTTTTCACAAGAATGAAATTTTTTATTCATTCATGAAATGTCCGTAAAGCTGTATACAATTCATAGTTGTATTTGGTGTAAATGCATGCTTTCAATATTTCGTTTTTCAACCGGGGTTTTTCATTGGTTCGCATGTTATTCGCTAATGGGAAACTCGTTCAGTGGCGGCATTAGAGCCAGGATTTTTGAAATTTTTTGAAAGGTACGTGTTTGTATGCGAAGTATTTAAAAATTTAAACCCATATATGTTGGCAGGTTTCATCATTTTGTCGCCATTCTTCGATGTTTTCACTGGTGAAATAATTTTTAATATACGAACCCCTCCATCAAATAGTTGGCCGTCATTCTTACTTACGTTCCAGACACTGTAGAATTACCAGACAGATCAACATGGGAGGTTTCAGATCGTTCTCATTTTACTCTTACTGAAATTATAAAATCAATTTCACAGAAAATTATTCATTACATTTATTTACTCGAGTAGACATTATGCTCAAAATCGATGGCGAGGCTTAACAAGCTCGTTAATTAATAACACCTTGGCAAAATTCGCTGGCATCAGCGACATCATTATTCTAGGGACAATCCTAGCAACCCACCTCTCCAGTTTCGCGACGATCTTCTGAAAAATTTATCCCTCGGTTGGCTGCTGTGACAGCCGCCGGAGCAGCGTAATTTTTCAGATGACACTCTGAAAGAAATATAAAGACAAACGTAAACCACCGGGCAAACAGCACGCGGCTCGATAGTAAATCGAATTTCCGTGCGAGTTTAGCCTCTCGTTCCGACATTAACCTGTCCGGCGTTGTTCATTTATTCAGCCGGAACGATCGGGGCACGGTTACCGCGGAGAGAGAGAGAGAGAGAGAGAGAGAGAGAGAGAGAGAGAGAGAGAGCGAGAGCAAGGAATGTCTCTATTTATAGAAAATTGGACGAAAAATTGTGCCGACAGCGACAACAACCGTCCTCGTGGACCTTTCTCTCTGCCGCGCCGCGCCGCTCCCCTCTGCGGAACGTTAAATCTTCACCGGGCAATTTTCCACCGTTCGTCGGACACTCGTAAAAACGCCAGGCTTTTTCAAAAATACCGCGGCGAATCGTGGCTGTTCTTCCGGTAACCAGCCGCATTAGGAGCGCTTCTGGTACAATGATCGAGCGCGTCAAAGGTCACGCGCCATTTCCGCCCTGAAAACAAAATTGCACCGAAAACAGTTATTTTCGAATCGTTCTGGGAGCAATTTGTCCATTCGCGAGCTCGCCGCTCCAATCCGAACGTCCGCTCAAAAATTGATGTGTTCCTCCTTCCATTTACTCAGCACAAACAATTTCAACGTCATATTTTTAAAGCTTGTAATTAAATTTTCCTTCCGAGGCACGCGCGTCGATCGCGCTACCAGCACGTTTGTCTTAACAAGATAAAATAGAGCGAACGCGTATTCAAAGAAGAAAAGCTGTAACTAAAAGTGAAACAAAAGGCTCACATGTAGGGCTACGGTGTCCCGGATAACTCGTAAAATCCATTCACGCGTAACTCGAGTCTTCGTACATTCATTTCCCGTGGCAGGTCAATCGACGCGCAGGAACTCGGATTAAAATGGATCCAAGGGGCTGATTACATCGTCCGGTTAATTAATTATTCGGATCTCGAGCCAGCAGCTCCTTGGCCTGCGGCGGCAAGATGGCGTTCGAGACTCGGGTCCAAGGAGAATTATGATTATTTGCCGGGTTGCGTTGGACAAATGAACGGTTCTTAGCCTCGGAATGTTAAATCGCACGGTGATTGTGTTTAACTCTCGGCAACCGAGTTGTCCAGCGGAGTTACGTTATTACTCTGCATTCTGTATAAAGTTACTTTCGAAGTCGATTATCATTGGAATCATTTGTGACATTATTCGTTCTCGAAGAATTTTTACAAGTATGTTCTTTCATGCTTTCTCCTTATTATAGATTGAACCTTCCCGACGAATCGTGTGAACCATATCGCTCTGAAAACAATCACAGAGCTCGTTCTGCTTCCGGCTATTTGACTTCAATAACACAGGTTTAGATTCAATTAACTTCGCTATATTTGTCGCAGATGAAAGTAAAATAGTGGATAGTGGAGTTCTCGATGCTGCTAGAGTCAACGCAAGTGTTAAGAATGGTAGAAAGCCTTTTGGAAATTATTGCAACACGGTATTAGGCTTCGTATGGCTTCGCGAAGCATTTGCAACAGGAAAAGATGCCATCCGCAAAATATCGGCTCCTTAGAGCCGTTCATCTTTTTTCTCCATCGTTCTCCTCGAATCGCCCCGAAAAGAGCTCCGTGGATTACTCTCTGTACACTTTCTTTTCGCGAAACCGTTAAACCGTTAAACCGTTCCGCAGCCCACGTTCCCGTGCACCATTGAAATTCCCTGTGAACGTCCGAGCCGAACGATCGCGATTTTTCAGGGCCTCTCGTCGGATCCCAACAGTAAGGCAGCTCTATCTAGCCGAGATATCGCGATGTGGCGCCGTTACCGATCGCATAACCGGATCGTGTTATTAACACATAAAAATGCAGTTAAAAACTATTGCTCCGGGGCAGCAGCATAGCAGAGAAGAAGAGAGCGTAGGCGTCGTCGGTTCATCTGGTGAGCTAGGAGCATCGGGGCGAGCACAAGACCAGTGCGGGACAAGTTCTCGGGGCTGTATCCCTTGAAGCGACCTTAGGTAAATGAGGTCTTATCGCGCGGCCCTTTTCCCAAGCGAGATTTAAAAAGGTCACGCGTGTATCGGCGCGAACCGCGCCGACCGCGCCCCCCCCCCCCCCCCCCCACCCCTTCCATTCTTATCAAGGACTTTCCGCTTATCTGCCATCGTTCTCCGGCGAACAAACTACATCGGACCGCGATAAATAAACTACACGGCGAAAGAAAGTAGCGTGAAAGCTTTCTCTCTGTCTCTGTCTCTTTCTGCTTGCTTGGAGCGGAAAAGCTTCGCTCTTGGCGCGGAAGCATCGTCTCGCGAAGTGTGCCGCGGCGCTTTTGCCAGTGTCTCCGATGAGCCAGCGCGGCGTCCGAGTATTCGCCAACCGGAATTTTCGTGTTCAACGGTGGAATTTCAGCGGCGGTGAGTTCCGTCGCGCTTGATCCGCGGTCACGGAATCCCGTGTTACGGAGAGAAGCCAGCGGGAACGGCCGGAAGGAAGGAAGGAAGGAAGGAAGATAGGAAGGAAGAAGGAAGCGCCACGGAGGAGGCGTTAATAAAGTTTCCCCGTTGATCCGCGCGCGTGTTACGCCCGCGTTTACGTGGCCCCGGGCGAAAACTATGAGGCACGATGAGCGGGCCAAGAATCGGTGGCCCACGGTGCGAGAAAATGCTGGACCAGTGCCAGGAGCCGCGTCACGGTTGGACTGTGTTGCTGTTGGTGTATTTGGGCATCTGCGCCTCGCTGCCTGTCACGATTTTCTCCGGTTCGTATTATTCGATCACCATATCTCTCTCGACTCTTTCGGTTCGTGTAATAAAATAGATGAAACTCGGTCGGAAGTTTTCTTGTCATCGTATCAGGTCTTTCCGCGAAAGCTTATGGCAAATTGAGATACACTAAATTGAGCTTGATGATATTCTATCTGATCGCATGCTTTAGCCTCTTCGACGTTTACGTACATGTATATCCGTGAAAGAAAAAATTCGTTCTTGCTAGTTCGAGTAAAATTCAAGTAAAATAAGAAAGAACACCCCGTAAAGGTAGTTTTACGAAGCTAGTGTCACATCCTAGCAAATATGTAATCCGACAATTAGATTCTATGCTTGTAATTAATAATGTATTTGCCGTATGTTACTATTGAATTTTCTTCAGCTCGTTGCTGTGATGCGATGCCTGCCCACTGTGCGACAGTCTCAATTTCAACCGCCTCGCTTCGATAAAAATTGTTTGCGGCGGTTCCAGGCCACCCTGGGCCAATAATGCTCGATAGCGTAACATTATATGAAAATTGATGCTCGTTCCCGGCGCCTGTGGCGGCTTCGGTCGAATTTTAATGCTTTTTTCGTTGGCGAAATTTGAGATGGGCGACCCAATATGCGTGCGCTCATAAAATTCGCCAATCGTTTCATTGGAAACGTTTTGGCGATAAAATACACGTGGAAAACTTTATTAGCGAAAAGTGAAACTTCTTCCGTCGACAGCATATAGCTTTACGCTACAGCGAAAAGTGAAACTTCTTCCGTCGACAGCATATAGCTTTACGCTACAGCGAAATTATTTTTCCAGATTTTTATCGACCGAAGGACAGTTCGCGAGCGGAGTATTTAGAGTACGCGATGCGGTGCAGAATTTCACCATCCGCTGCGCCGTAATATAAATCATTATTCGAACGCTGTGAATCGAAATCGCCAGCGAGACGCGAATAAATCCGACGATATAGTCTATCGACGACGACGACGACGACGACGACGATGGGATAGATTGCACCGACGACGCGATTCTTTGGCGCGGAAACCACGGAAACTTCCCCCGTGTTCGTTCCTCGATATGAACTCCGACGATCCCACCTGAGAAATGAACCGCATAAATCACGATACGCTCATCAAGCGCGCGGCGATCTCAATTATGCCAAACTTTCGCCACAAATCGTCGGCGGAAGCCACGTCGCGCCGCCTCGGCGACGCCCGGCGCCGTCTCCTAAAAATTCCTTTCACCTTCGCGTCAATTTTAGAACGACAAAAGAGTTTTTCTGGACAGAAGTCGCTTTACGTAACGATAACAAGGCGTGGAGACATTTGGCGAGCGCCGTGTATCAATTTCGAGCCTGATCGATCAGTGCGTGGAAATTCCGTGCGCCGGTAAAGAACATTTCTTATCAAAATAGAAAGATGGACTCGCGACTAAACAGCTTGTCAATCATTTTTAGCAGAGCTGGTAGCGTGTCTGACTCGTGCAGTCTGTATTTTCCAAACCACGTCTCTTACCCAGATAGCACCCGGACGTCCGATGTACGTCCAATGGACGTACGTATCGGACCTATGTACGTCCCAGGGACGTACGAATAATGTCCGTATGTCCGAGATATGTCCCAGATACGTCCCAGTAAAGTTCGACAAAGGTCCCACTTAGAAAGTGGAACGTACATAGGACCTCCCGTTCGGACCTATCTGGGACGTATCTGGGACTTATCTAGAACTATCAGGCACATATCTAGGACATATCTGGGACATACCTGGGACATTCGGATGTTATTTGGACATCCCTGGGACGTATGGCTGGACATATTCAGGACCTTACCAGGATATTTACAGGAACATTAAAATTTAATTTTAATTTTAATGGAATCAAAATTTCATATGTTACAAACACATATATTAGGCACATAGTACAACATAATACAATCGCGCATACAACACTAATATATAAAATAAATCATAATATTTATTCATATTTATTTATATAATTATAAAATATAAATTATTAATTTTATTATTAAAAATTTTTGCTGCATCTGAAAATTAGAATTTCTTGATGAGAAGCATTCTCCAATGAACGGGAAGATTTTAGCATAAATATATTAGGTTGGAGGAAAAGCTATGTCGTATTTTAAATAAACAGGTAATTTTGCTTGTAAATCAAAAACACATGTTAACTAGCAAGTCATTGGAAAACAGGAATCGACACGTTATCTGGAAAATGGCAATATATTGTTACAAATAATGGAAATTATATCGTTGAATAATATTAAACGTGTATTTTCATAAATTGATACAAATGTTTCCTTTAACAGTAAACCTACAAAGCCTCAAAAGTAACTGGTTCATGTTTCCTTATAAAAATTACAAGATTGATTTTATTTAGACTTTCTGCGGCTCCTATTGTAATACGTGCACTACTAAAAATATCTATACAGTCGTTTCTTATGAAATCAGTTTTATTACTTTCCTAATTGTAAAATAAAAAACCTGGAACCAGTCATTTTAACCGGTGTTGGCAGGTTTAGTATTAAATTACGATAGAATTTTCCCTCCAACCTAATTATAATTTTGTATTTTCCTTTCGCCAGTGATGTTTCAGTGACTGAAAATAAATATAAAATGAAATCTTACCTGAAATGGCAGTGACAAGTTTCACCAACACAATATAGCGAGTCATTGGAAAACAGGAATTGACAGGTTTTCTGAAAAATGGCAACATATTGTTACATTGTTACAAATAATGGAATTTATATAATTGAATAATATTAAACATGTATTTTTATAAATTGATTCAAATGTTTTCATTTAAATACGATAGAATTTTCCCTCCAACCTAATAATATTTTTGTATTTTCCTATTGCAAGTAATGTTTCAATGACTGAAAATAAATATAAAATAAAAACTTACCTGAAATGGCTGTGACAAGTTTCACCAACACAATCGTGACAAGTGGCTGAAGTTATCGAAACACTCGCACACGCTTTTTATTAATTCGAATACTGTACTAATGTACGAACACGTGCACGAGGATGTGCTAAACTAACCTCACTTCACGTAACCGCACGGTGATGCGACGCGACGCACAGTGGGGTATTTGGCCGAAAAACAGGAATAAAATATCGTAGCGTTATTTATGGGTTCAGGGTCATAAAAGAGTAGGTCATACATAAAAAATGTATTTTAACAATTACCAAATAAAAATGAGTTTTATTTTATGTTGAAAACATTTTTTTTTCGAAATTTTAAATATAGAATTTTGTACATCTTTAAGTACTGTTCAACTTTTATTCGAAACATTTTGTCCTCAGATTATCTGAACTCTTGAAAAGTAGTGATAAAGGAATGCTTTCAGTACGATGCGACGGTCGAGTTAACTCTGAACTCTGACTCTGCTCACTTGTTCACGTAAGCTTATTTCTACGGTCCCCGATATGTATATAAATAAACATATAATATTTATAAATAGATATTGTATATATGTATATATATAAGTATGTATATAAAAATATTAATAATAAATATATATATTTTGTAATATATAAATGTGTCCTATGCATGAGAAATGAGCATCTTAGTACGTACAAAAGTCTTGAGCACGGTTATGAAACGTACTTGGGAAGTCCGAAATTCAAGTCCCACGGAAGTTCCTGGGACAAAAAAAATGGACGTCCCTGGTACATCTGAAATTTAGGTCCCACGGACATCCTTAGGACATAAAAAACGGACGTCCATAGGACGTCCGAAATTTAAGTCCTTTGGACGTCCAAGGGACGTCCGCAACGGACATCGGACGTATGGACGTAAATTGGACCAAAAACGGACGTCCAACGGACGTCCGTGCTATCTGGGTACGAACTTCCATAAATTCACCTGGTCGAATTCGAATAGTTTTGGTGGCAGGGCGAGGGACAGGAAGTTCCCACATTTTTGTTCCAGCTCGACGGCACGAAATCGCTTAATCCACGTCGCGCAATCATCGAAATTCCATTCAGCATCAATTAAGTGGTTTCCGCGTTCCAATCTATCGGTCGATAATTAATGTAGAAAATTTTAATTAACATCGTGCTCGATCCGCTGAATTCGATTGGACGCGTTAACGAGTCACCGGCCAGCAATACGAGAACTGGCTGCTGGGAACGGTTTGCCGTCTAGTTGAAAGGTTCGATCAGCCGGCGGATAACCGTTTTTCAAGCCGCAAAACAATACTGTGGACGCTCCCTCCTTAAAATAGAGCCGATAACTATTTTTCACCGGGAGAATTCTCGCGACACGACGCGACGCGACGCGACATGCGGCGGACCTTGCACCGAAACACGAGAGAACAAATGAAGCATGCAGGCACAGGGGGGGTTAGGGAATTTAAATCGTCGTCGTGTCCGTAGAGCAAATTGCAAGTCGTATTAACAATTACCTCGTAATTGTTCGCGACAACCGGGCGAAGGATTTGTAAAGCGTAATTAAATTCCAGCAGCCATGTTCCATTACAGGAACGTCAACTCCGCCCGGCGACGCTCTATCGCGGATCCTCAGCGTTGTAACGGCGTC
Source organism: Lasioglossum figueresi (assembly GCA_028455805.1). NCBI lineage: Eukaryota > Metazoa > Arthropoda > Insecta > Hymenoptera > Halictidae > Lasioglossum > Lasioglossum figueresi. Next base: position 11,119,473 of record CM052187.1, on the reverse strand, counting down.
GCTTTGTTACAATTTTGACGATTTAGTCACGCGGCCGACCGTGAAATTGAATTTTTGCTTAAAAAGCCCCCGCGGTGCACCGCTTTGTTCCTTGAGAAATTGTCTCGCCTAACAACGACGTCGTTCGCTTTACCTTTCCATTGTTCGAAACTTAAATACCGCGTTACCGTTGCTTCCTTTCGGAACGCTTTTTCTTTCGCCGGTCCCCTCCATGGATACCATGAGAATTATTCAATCGGAGACTTGTAGAGCTTCGAGTCATCTTCGAGTCAATAAATGTATAGTTCGCCGATACACATACAATGCCCTTTATCTTCGGTGAAATCGGCGAATGACCAAAAGACAATTTGCAATTATATTATTTTCGAGTCAATTGAATTTTCATTTTTAGAAACATCGACCACTGTGCAGTGTACCAGGAGGAAATGGAGGGATGAATTTATTTTCGAAATAAGACCGCACGTCTGTCTTCGTTTCCATGTTTTTTCGAGGAAACACTCGCTTTATGACATGCACGTGCTGCCATAAAAGTCTGCTCACGGTCGGCATACGGTCGACATACGGTCGGCACACGGACGTGTCCCCGTACAGCTTCAGCAATTTCAAATGTGCTCGGCTGCATAAGTACTTCCGTTAAATCTGTGTCAGAGGGTACACGGACGACAATTTTTTTTCTTCGGCCAACGGTTTCTCCCCATACTTCGTTCCATCCTCGCGTAACCCTTCACCCCCGTCCGCAGAGGCTGCTCGTATTTCTCGACCAGTCCAATCCGAGTTTCTTCTTTGTGTCGCGCGGCGCAATTAAAAGATACAATCGAGTTAAATCGTTCGCGACGCGCGTTCCACTGGACGCGGCGCGGAACGGCGCGGTGTAGCACACCGCGGTGCGGCGCGGCGATTTAATTAAATCGAAGCACGAGCTGACCAGAAACTCGCCTTCCAGTACGAACGATGATACTCGTTTTAATCTCGCGCGTGATAAGCGTTCGGCCATCGGTAATCGTTCCGAACTTTATGAAATTCGTCCCGCGACGAGTTCTATCGTATCAGAATCCAATTCGCGGATCCAATAAAACGCTCGTGGAAAGACACTCGTCCCGTATTTAATAAATACGTGTCCCTTATATTAAATGATCGATCACGTACGCGAGTTTACATAAGAATGGACGAACATAACATTTGCTACAGACTCTAGTTCCATAGATCAGAGCTGCCGAACAATTTATCGTTTTACGACGTTAAGCGGTGGCTGAAAATCGAATTAAAAGGTACTCGAAGTTCCCGGAACGAGTACACAAATTCATAAAATGTTTATCAAAGCATTACCACGAATGTAATGAACGCGTTTCAAGCTGGCGTCTCGACTAGCCGTAAAACCATGCCGATACAATTCAAATTCTACGCACGTTTATGTACTCACGGTACTATTGGGATGCTGTCCCCCTGTCATCTGACAGAATGTTGGACAGCAAACAGCGTACACACGCCAGCATGAACAGTCTGATATTTGTTGAGAGGTTACGTGTAAATAATTATATACGAGGACGGTGGAAGAAATATATTTAGTGTATAAGAAGTTGTCGTTGGTGTCTACGAGACGGGCGCACGATTAGAACTAACGCCTAAATCCGATGAAGGCGGCACATACCTTCGTACCTGACGGTAGGTCAGCATGCTGCAAAAATGAAGGGGAATCTGGGATCCCCCAATATACCACGGATGTGGGGGTTTCCCCAAAGTGTCGTAAAAGGCCAAATGTTTTACCTTGACAATATTAATTGGTTTTTTCGAGGTGAGTGCGACGTTCGAGGCATCTCCGTTCACCACACATCTGGCCTGGACGGCGTAAACAGTCGCGTCCAAACTTGGCCGGGTCGTTCTCAAACGAGAACACTGATCTAAAGCAGTGTACACCGGTAACTGCACAAATAATCGCGGCGAGCGTGCACGGAGCCTTTTGACACGCGACTTCTTCAAACAGCGCATCCAATACACGCCACCGCTGATCTTCAACGCTCTTTATTCCACGGAGTATACATGGAGAAATGAACAGAGAGCGGGCAGGGGGTCGTTGCCGCGATATAATTAATTTCCCACGCGGAACAGCGAATTCTAAGGGAGAGAATGCAAAGCGGCGAATCTACAAGTTAAATAATTTCTCGAGGAAAGTTTGGTGGGCGAGATCGTGTGGAGAGAGATCGGGTCATTTAAAATTCAGAAAAACTGACTTGCGACAAGAGACGCCGCGATGCGGCCAGAACTATTTATACGTAAATAATGTAACGCCGTGGATACGCCGCGCCGGCGAGCCCTTATCCGTGTCGGTTTAGGGAAATTAGTTCGGCAAAAACTTCCCCCTCCGTTACATATTTCATTTCTCGGTGAAAAAACTTGTTTCCATAGAAAATTTGAATATATCGCGGCGATCACTTAGGTGCACATTTAAATATTTGGCGAATAAGTTGTTTGTCGCGTTGAATTAATCCTTTCGATGTGGTACGGTGATCATAGACACCTGTCATCGCAATTTCGATCGAGTATGTTCATTTAGCATTTCGACGGTCGCGTTCGAGTAATTTTATTTGAAAAGTAGGCCCGGTCGATCGTCGAGCTACCGTCAGCAGGGAAGCAATTAATGTTACACGGTGCTCTGACCCGGGGCTTTCAACCTACAACCTCTTCTCCCTTAAATCGGCCGCACGCACGCACGCACGCACGCACGCACGCACGCACGCACGCACGCACGCACGTATGCTCGGTTCTCGAGCTCTTTCTTTCTGCCAGTTTCACCGTTTCATTGCTCCCGCCGCGCAGCACGTCGCGAACTTATTTTTTTTCCTCTCCATTTTGCTTTCTTTCCGTCGAATACCGTCGAGCACGTCGTCCTGACGCAAATTAACACGACGGAACAAACGCGCTGCCGTTCGACCCCGTTTAATTGTACTATTTATCCCTTGTCGCGACACGCGTGCGCGCGCTCTTTCGCTCTAGGCGAGCGAAAGTTTAAGAGGCCCCGTGTGCGAAACTGTTTCGCGAGGCTCGTTCGCTCGTTTCGAATCTATTCGTTATTCGCTCGCGGAGCAAAGCGAGAAAAAGGAGAATGCTAAGAGCCCGTTTCGACGATTGCGGGACTCGCGACTGTTTGACACCGTTTTCACCATCGCGTCGCTTCGCAACGATAAAAGCAACGTTGAGGGAGTTCTCTTAGTAGCGGACACTCGGGGATGGTGGATTGTTTGAACAATTTTGTATTGTATGGTGATGTTAAGCGAGGCTATTTGTCAAGCAACACAGTGTCTGCCATCAACCTGTGTTGACATGGACAAAGGTCGAGTCGACTACGGCTGTTTCTCTTTCCCTTTTCTTTCTACTTATTCGAAGCAAAAGGCTTTTCTTTCCACTGGTCGGGAATCAAAGGATGTCGATGCCGATCGGAATTCCAATTGGTAAGGTGTTAATTGCGTATATTGGATAACAGGGGAGATCGTCGAGGTTCGTTTTATGAAGTGTTCCTTATGCGAAGATGCGAACAACGAATAAAAATATTTCGTGTATCTAGACGTAGACTCATCGCGGAACCCGTCAGAAATTTGTGTTCGTTAAACAGAACATCTTTTTCTCCATTTAACTCTTACGTTAATTGTTTCAGTTGGTAATCTTTTCACGGGAAAAATATTATCAAATTCATCTGCAACTACGCTAGCAAATGTGTACGTTTCTAAAGGGTTGAAAGTATTTCCGTGGGTTTCCATACGTTTTAAAAACAGGGAAGATGCGGTGTAATAATACGTTCACGCGTCTAACTCTTGACAAAACAGTCTAATTAGCGCGTCCTCTTACGTCTGAATGCAGCGCCGAAACGCGGCGGCAAAACAAGCTCTTTCACGCTAGGCCTAAAGGATGATTTCACGCGCGTGCAATTTGCTCGGCCCTGCGAATCCGGATAATTAGAGAGGTCGGCGCATTAAATGGGAGGCAGAGTTTCGTGGTCCCGTCAAAAGGATCCTGTAGCGGCTGCATCGGTTTGTTTAATAAAATCACGATCGCGTAAAAAATTCTGTTCCGCAGAATTGACGGTTGTGTGGACTATAGTAGTAGGCTTTTGTCTATACGTATAATTCCACACAATCAAATTTTGCAAAAACTTTAACAGCTTATATCTGAATAACTATATGTTTGCGACATATGGCTCCTTTCAAACTTTTTCTGTTCTCGATGAGTAGAAGGCGGTGATGTAAAAACAAACCTTAACAACAATTTTTTTTGTTATAAAAATTTTGCGGCAATTTTCTCTTACAAATGTTCACCGATCTAGAGGTGTAGATTCACCCCTAGGACGGATGACCATTACTTTTTATACACTCTGTACAACAGAAACAATGCGGGAGGGAAGCTGAACGAACGAACGAACGAACGAACGAACGAACGGTGTAATAAAACATTCACGGGTGTCAAATATTAATCGTAGATCCAAGTCTGCCAGTTCGCTCGTGTAACGCGTCACGGAACAGCGCGTAGAATAAACCGTTGAATTTAATACAGCATCACGTGTGAGCGTCGAAGAAAATCCGTAAACCGATGAAATATTCAGGGAACTCGGATTTATTCGCGTTCCCGACCGTTCCATTTGCGATCCGGCATTTTCCATTTTTCATTGACTCTTTGACAGAAACTTTCTAAGAACATTTCATAAAAACGTGGTAAAATATAAGCTGTGTTACGAACCAACAGTCGAAGATTCATACACCTTACCACTACGCGCCTACTACTACTACGTCGTCGTCGCACAACCATCCATGCCGGAATTAATTCACGCTATGTTTTTCCTTCGAAACCGAATTCCGCCATACGTTCGATCAACAGGCCGTGAGATAAAATTCTCCGTTCTAGAACAGCTCCTGCTACAAATTCACGGCCAACTCGTTTCGGCCGATGGTTACTCGATACGAGAGGTTACCGAAATGCAAATAACCCATTCTTTCGTTTTCTGGGAGCTTTAGGTTTGGGGGAGAACCTCCTAAAACTGTGTGTACTACAATGTTCATTTTGTGTGTAGAAATTGGTCTTTGAAGAAATGTGCGACCTAAATTTTGCAGGTGCACTTCTGATGTGCACTCTAGCAACGGGATGCAGCGATGCGGTACCACGCCGTACCTAGCATCTCATCGGATCCTCCAGGACAAAATAAACGCGACTCAGTTTCCCGACGCATTCTAACCCCGCGTTCTCGCGTGTCGCGATTCATTTCGTGCGTCGCTTCGCCGACTGGTTGGATTCGATTCCCCCGGAAACGACGGAGAGAGAAATAAAAAGAGAGGAGTAGAGGGAGGAGAAGAAGAGGAAAGAGGAGTACAGGAAGAAAATTAGCACGCATCGCAACGAGCAACAAGTAAACGGTCCTCTCGTGAAACGACGTAGCCGACGCAGCCATTCGCCGCAGCGAGTATTTTATTCCGAGACAATCGAGTCCGGGACAGTCCGGGAGTCGCCCAAACGTTCCTGCCGCGCCGCACCATGCCGAGAAGATTGCAAAGTGGGGCGCGGGCGGTGACCGGCACTGCGAATCCGAAACGTTCTGGATGACTTCTAATTAGAGCGGCTCATTCGTCTGTCTCCGAGATGTCCTCGGCCCGAAATTTTCGTTTCTCGTCTCGTGCCACCACGGAGGACAGCCCGAGAAGCCGTGAGGAAAGGAGAGGTCCGCGGGAAGGGACGGAGACAGGCAAAGTGCAGTGAATCATTTCATGAGCATAAATTAGCGCCCCGTCGCAACGCCGGTTAATTAATTAAGGTAAATTGTCCTAAGCGTAAGTAACTGCTGGCGCCTGGGTCACTTCTCCGTTCCTCTCTCTTCTCGTCTCCCACGTCTCTCATCTCTCTTTCCTCTTTCCTCTATTCCACTGTGACTTTCCGACTTCCGTCCTCTTCCTACCAGCCAAGAACTCTCCTCGGACGGTCGGTCTGCCAGACGAGCTTCCGGAAGACCAGTTCCTTCTCCAGTGGTTCGTTCTGCACGTTTGACACCCTCTCGGTCATTGTCTCCGTCGCGAATGGGACAGTACACTCCCCCCTCTCCTCGCTATACCATTCCCACGGCGAATTAAAAAGTTCCGAAATGTCTCCTATATCGTGTACCGACTGTGCTCGTTGAGCTGTTTCGTCTAGCGACGAACGTGTAACGAAGCACAGAAGTCATCAAAAACAGAAGAATCAACGAATCAAACTTCAAATTAACATGACAAGATAAGCGTACCAAACGATGGTTAACCCAGCAAATATGATTAATTTGTTTCGAGACTAATAGAATCCCCCAGGAAAATCGGTCAGCTGTCACGGCACCTGTCGGCAAAGGTTCCCGCGCGTTGAATTACTGTTCGGGGACAAAGTCAATGAAAGTTAAAACAGCAAAGATCGGGATATTACCGATGCAAAGTTTCCTTGGAAGCGTATTCCAACTCCCACAGGCGCGGCGCGGCACGGCACGGCACGGCGGGTAAATGGGGAAACGGAGACTTCCTGTGAAGTTCGAAATTGGAAAAAATCTTCGGGTCCCTACGATCGCATGGCTCAGCGACTTCCCGGCGTCGTTTGAACTCTGGGACGAAGCCGGGATTCAAAGAAAACACCGCGGAAATGAAGTCGTTCCTCGGATATCGTTTCTCGGATTTGCGCGTCGAATTAAACCGCCCTACACGAACCTTTCTTTCGCTGTCTCTTCCTGTCTCTCCTCCAGGGTTCTGCCGGGCTCCGTTGTTATTCCAGCTCGGTGCAATCTGTCGTCGGACTGATTCGATTCAGCGAGTTCGTCTGGGCGAAATGAATCCCCGTCGCGCGATGCGTTGAACGAAGGCGGTCTAAATAGTCTAATGGCGGCCCTCGGTGCTGCGATTTTACTACCGCGCCGATTTAATTGACCCTTTTCACCGGGACGGCTCAATACGAACCGAGTTTTAATGACTAAATTGCGTCGGTATAGCGAAAACATGAAAACAAGAAAAACGTACCACGCGAGCGCAGCTCCATTATGTGCACTTTGCGCGAGTTCGTCAATGAGTAACATAAAACTGCGTCGCTCCGAATTCAGCTAATGAAACACAACTTTTGTGCGTCTAATTGATACAGGCGATTTTTATTTGCTATCATGCGAAAGAAAGAAAAGAGTGAAAGTCTAGCTCGTGATCTTTGGATGTATACTTTTTAAAATGTGCGTGTTTGAAGCACCGTGGTGGATAAATTGGTTGGGCTCATTGGAAATCAATATCCGGACCGTGTCACGAGTGAAAATTTTTGAGCAGCCGTATCCGGATGGTTTTCCTTCTGGATTTCGCCTTCGAGGCATTTCTACGAGCAACGTTTCTCGTTCTGGTGGTTAGAAACCGTTTGCCAGAGTTTCAACTGGCAACGAAACTTGAACGGAGTTCGCGTTCCCCGGTTCGTTATGGTTTCACGGATTTACACGAGTGCCGAACGTCGATCCGGCAGCCAATTTCGAGACGAATTTTCAAACCGTGAGAACCCCGGTTATGGTTTTTTCTATTCTTTTTTTTTAGAAGAGAAAAACGGGGCTCGTTCGAACAAGCGGGTCACAAGGCTTCCATACTCCACCCACAGAATTTTTCTCACATTAACGACCCTGAAGATAAATGATCTTTTTTCAAGGAACAGGTCGCGTCGAGAAGCTCTCCTCGCCGCTCTGTACATTCGTTAAATTCGAGTCATTACATAAATTGTTGTTTTACCGTGGCGAGCGAAGAAGAAGAAAAAAAGGAGAACCGGCTCCCGTAAGTGTTAGCCTGACCGACTGGGAATCTCACACGGGAAAAACGAACGATGGAAAATGTGGCAGTGTTTTGATTAATATTGCACTAGTAGTCCTGGTTAACGAGCGTCTTAATGACAGGATAATTAAAGCAACCCGCGGCATCCGCGGTGTACAGTGCGCGTAATTAATGGACGCGCTCTGAATAGAAGTTAAAAGGCTAATGAATTACGTTATTTACGATCAGAACTTCCACCGGGCAATAAATCTCAATGCACGGTGGTGATCCACAGATTCGTTTCACGGATGCCTGTAATGTTTATTACATCACCGGCTTACGCGGGAAATCTGAGATATTACGTTAAACTCGAGGGAAATGTATCTACCGCCGCGGGAGAAAAGTAATAAAGATAAACTGCATGACAGTGATCGAAATAAAAGTCTCCGCAGTTCATCATTCTATTATTGTTTACCGCGATCCTTCAGTTACATGTGTCGACTTTGCATAAAAATGCAAGCGTCCGAAACTTTTTCATCAGAGTTTTCCTTGCTAACGAAGAGCTTGCTAACGGTACTTCTTAGTAGAATCCAAATATTCTATGAATCGCGTCTACTATCTATCTATCTATGCAATAAAATAGAAAAGTATGTGTGCGTGTATGTATGATCCCATCGATCTGGATCGGTGGGTCTGTCGCACGTTTGTACATCTGTCGGGGTTGAAGTTGTCGGAGCGCTGTGGTTGTAAATAATCGGCCGGTTCGGAGCTGATTCGTGCGCGTTTGTTGTCTGCTGAATATAACAACCTTTTCAGGTATACCGCCACTGGTCGGGCGCAACCCGCCCGGAGAGCCTAACTGCGGTGGGCGTGCCGTAGGTACGCCGCGCCGCGAGCAGCTAGTGTTTATGTATATGGTATAGAAAAATTCATATAGAATAGTATTTTATAATATAGAGAACTTTTTTAATCCGTACGATTTTCAAATCCGTTTCTCGGCCCATCCAATAGTACCGAAACATTTCAAGGGAGAAAAATAATTGAATCTAACGATAGCCAAGATGGCGATCGCTAAAGATTTCGACACATTTGCGGCGCGGCGCGGCAGGCAGAAAGTATCGAACGAATTTTACAATACGTTCAGATCGACGGTTTTGCGGACCCGTGGCACAAAACGTGTGCAATTGACGACTCACACCGTCGAGTAATATTCTTCGGGCTCGCGTTGCAACATTTTTCCACGGATCAGCGGTGCACGGTCCGTTTTCGGGCCGGAGCGTAGCGGAACCGCGCACAGCTTGCTGGCGTTTTCGTTCGATCAATTCTTTCTACACGTGTACCGGCCGCGGATTACGCCTCGTAAAACGAAACACGTATGCCTACGTATCGGCCGCGCTATCAACTTTCACGATCGTTCCCACAATTAAAACGAATTCTCGCTGGCGTAATAACGATCCCCGCGCCGCGCCGCGTTCCGATCGTCCGCCGAATTCCGCGTGCACACTGCACACGCACATCCACACTGCCATCCGCCATCCGGCGGAATTGCCAGTCGACAGCCTGGCGGAATCGTGTGCTGGAAAATGGGAAATTCGTCCTTATCGTCGTGGAATCCGGTGACGTTAATGAAGAAACCTATCGCGCCGCTGCGAATCGATCGGTTTAATTTATCCGTCGGATTCTGCTTCAATCTTTCGATAAATCATTGCCCTCGTAGATTCCCTTTTTCAATATTTATTTTGCCCATTTCTATAAATCTTCTATGTTATTGGCTTTCCTTCTCTTCATTTATTCTTTTGACGGTCATCAATCATTTTTACGCATTTCATCCGGACTAATTTGATTGAATTTTCGATGTTACTACCGACTGTTTGTTCCCCTCTGTTATCCATACGTTTAATTGCACCAGGTGTGTGTATATTTTCTTGGGAACAAAAATATACATATTGCGAGTCTTTTCGCGGAATATGATTCCGATTTATCGCAGGCAGGATTTCCTCCGAAACTGTTTACTACCAATATTACGGGAAATATCTGGGACCGTCGAATTCCGCTGGTCAACAACATTTTTCATTCGACCTCCTTAATTCCCCATAACATCCCCTTCGCTTTGCGACACAGTCACCGCACCCGCCACCCCAACGATACCGTCGAATCACGGACAAACAGAGTCGACGAAATTATGGCATGATATTCTACACGTCCGGTAATCCAGCCGTATCCCGTATCCCGTATCAGGCCAAATCGAATTCGAGTCGCGCGTATTAAGCGCGTAGACATCGATCTAACCTGTTGGTATAATTAATCTATAAACGTGCCGAATGGTGCGAAAAGTCGATGACACGCTGCGCCGCGCCGCGCCGCACCGCACCGACTTCGAATTGTTGCGATTCGAAGCTCGATCATAGACAAATTAATTTCGATCGCGACGCAACGGCTGATCACGATTTCGAAAAAGTTCGGCCCTCCTTCGGACCCTCGTTCGGACCGTCATTTTAAGCGTAGAACTGACGAAAAATTCGATCAATTGCAGAAAAAGTTAGATAACCTAACAAATGTAATACAGTCTTTAGCGAATTTACAAAAAGAACGGAATTCACCAAATCTTCCTTCAAATGATACTATAATCGGTAAGTTAAATCATTGATATGATTATCTTACTCGATATTCTCAGCTTTCCACACGAAAGGTGAGAGGTAATACCCATACGGTTTTACCATAGTCCATACGACATTAACAATCAAAAAGATTACCACGGTCCATACGACTTTGAAAAGAATGTTATTGTGATTAAGTTCAACAAGAACGATAATATCACAATTGCACAACAAGTGCTATTTAATATTTTTTATTTTTCTGCTCCTTAATTTCACAGACGAAGAAAATAAGGAGAATAATTTGTGTTTAGACGAAGATGAATTATTAAAATCCTCCGAGCTAGAGACATCAAAGAATAATATTCTGGAGATATTGGGAATAGATCCCAATGATTCTAAATTTAAAGAAGTTAAATATCACCCTGAACTAAAGAATACTTGGTTGAAATGGAAAAATGAAGGTCTTCCAAAAAAGAATAAAAAACAAATTTTGGATCTCTATAATAGAAAAGGAGACTTTTACACCGAAGCCCCTAATCTGAATCTTGAAATAAGTCCATTATTTTCAGAAGTTGCAAAAAAGAGGGACCAACATTTTATGGAAACGCAGAATTGCGTGGGCACGGCCATAGCGGCCTTAGGTGCTGCAGTTTCTATGATAATAGATCCCCCAGAAGATGGTATAGATGAAGATAAAATTACGGATTATATACGCCATGCTGGTCAGATTTTAACTGATATTTTTCATCAACAATCGGTGGCAAGAAAATCTTTTATCGCACCGCACTTAAATAAAAGTGTCGAACCAATGGTGGACACGATGCTTTCTGACGAATGGCTTTATGGTGATAATCTTAAAGATAAAGTCAAAGATGTAAAAGAGATCGAAAAGGCTTGTGCGAATATCAAGGAGAAGCTTTCTCAAAAATATATATGAAAGACGCGAGAGCAGGGAAACTGGAAGTACCCACCTGCGGGATACCGGCAGGTGTATCATCGACAGAGACGTCGTCAAATGAAATTCAAGACACGGTCATACAGGACCTCGCACAATTCAACCAAGACAACACCTCAGACGATGAACCAATCATCGTTGAAGAAATGATTCGGGTAGATAAACCTGCGGGACGTCTTTGTCATTTTGTAGATAAATGGAAATATTTTTCTTCGGATAAGTATATTTTAAGTTATGTGAAGGGTTATAAAATTCCATTTGTGGAAACACCCTTTCAAAATATTATCTATAAAGAGAAAGATCGTTCTTTCGAAGAAATGGAGAAAATACAAGTTGAAATTGATGAGCTTTTACCGAAAGGTGCTATAGAGGAATGTAATGAATGTGATGGACAATTAATTTCCTCTTATTTTCTTGTTCCAAAACCCGATGGTACAAATCGTTTTATTTTTAATCTTAAAGAATTGAATAAATTTATCAGTCCCCCTCATTTTAAAATGGAAGATATTAGATCCGCGTTATGTCTTTAGACCTCTCTTTCTTTAGACCTTAAAGATGCGTACTTTATAGTCCCCATTTATAAAGGTCACAGAAAATTTCTGAGGTTCATATTCAAAAAAGAAAATATTTCAATTTCTATGCCTCCCTTTTGGATTATGCGCTAGCCCATATGTTTTCACTAAGTTAATGAAACCGGTTATTAATAAATTGAGACTCCAGGAAATAGTAATGGTTTTATATTTGGATGATTTTTTATTGATCCATGAATCTAAAGATGTATGTGAAGAAAATGTAAAGAAAGCAATTAAAACATTAGAATATTTAGGTTTTATCATAAACTATCAAAAGAGTTGTTTAATTGCTAATCAGAAATGTAAATTTCTAGGATTCAATATTGACTCGGTTACCTTTTCCTTGAATTTAACGAATAATAAGAAAAAACAAATAGTAGAGCTAGTGAATGAATTTAAAATCGGGAAGCTATATAAAATTAGAAAATTTTCTAAATTTCTAGGTGTATTAACCTCGGCATGTCCGGCTGTGGCTTATAGATTTATTCATTGTAAACGATTAGAAAGACAAAGATATTTAGCATTAAAATTTAATGGAGGGAATTACGAAGGGGTTATTTGTATATCTAAAGGGCATAGCCGAATAAGATGGTCAAAACTGCCCTTAGAGGTTTTTCAATGGTTGTTGAACCATTCGAAAGCTGTCCAAGAAAAACCCCTCTGAGCAAAATTTCAGTCCTCGAGCTTGCCCGTGAGGGTAGTTACAGGGTAAATTAGATTTTGCGCTTTTTTGCGCATTTTCCGATCTCAAAGGCGTTCTAAAATTCTGAAACAAATGTGACATATTTTGGATCCTAAGGCGCATTTTTCAGAATTTTTTTCAGATTTTTGTGTTGCAAACTGTGGTCGTAAAAAATGAAAAGCCCCCAAAAAATTGGAAAAATAATTTTTTCTCAAAAATATTGAAACATGCTATTTAGCTGTTTGGTTCCACGATATAGTACTATAACAGGCAGTGTTGTCAATTTTTATTAGATTTTTTGTAGTGGGACATCATTGTCAAAAACAATAAAAACCGAATTTTTTCGACGTTTCTGCTGTGAGGAAGAAAGTTACGCTTCTTGGCTTTACCGTGGGTGTATGATTTTGGAATAAGCAAGAAAAGAAAAATCACATTAATTATCTTGAGCTATTAGCAGCTTTTTTGCAGTAAAATGTTTTGCATCAGAATTATCGCATTGCGAAATATTACTGAGATTAGATAACACTACGGCTATTTCTTATATTAATAGAGCAAGAGGTGTACAATTTTCACATCTTAGTGAACTATCAAGAAAAATTTGGAGTTGGTGCGAAGAGAGAAACATATGGTTAAGATCATCATATATTTCTTCTAATGAAAATGTAGAAGCAGATAAAGCATCACGTAATGTCAATATCGATTCTGAGTCGGAACTTTCTCAAAAAGTTTTTATACAAGTGGAGAAACAATTTGGTTTATTTACAATAGATTTATTTGCATCTAGATTGAATAAGAAATGTAAAAGATTCTACTCTAGATTCCCAGATCTGGAAGCAGAAGCTGTAGATGCTTTTACTATGTCATGGGAAAATGAAAGTTTTTATGCCTTTCCTCCCTTCGCACTTATTCTGCGACCATTAAGAAAAATAATGTGGGACTGCGAGTGCGTACCGTAGGACCCAAGTGGCCTCTGTTTATGATAGGGCCTCTCGAGCTAGGTAGAGCGAGGGACAGGATGACAAAATGCAGGCCTATGCCTGGTTTGTCTCCATCGACGTTAGTTGTGAGACAGAGAGCGAGAGAGAGAGAAAGAGAGAGAGAGAATAAAGACGAGGGAGTAAGAATGGTTTTCGGGAAAGACGCAATCAGTGTGGTTCGAGCAGCGAAAGACGATAGTCGTGGATACCGAGGCGTAGAATAGTCGTGTAGACCATTTACATGTAGTATAGTTTTACTTGTTAATAAATAGATTTAAACACACACACGGTTTGTATCCAAAAACTTCCAATCCCTCAATAATTAATGATAAAGCAATTGGTACTGCCATTATATTTACACCTAATTGCACATTATTAATATCTCCTTACAGAGACGAGAGTCATCCGTTAGCATCCCGCCTTTCGTTGGCGGCAGGCAGATTATCAGGACAGCTTTCTCGAGAAAAGGGTTAACAGAAGAAGTCATTGATGTGATGGTTGATTCCATCACAAAAACGACTTTAAAACAATACGAATGCAGTTTAAAACGTTGGTGGGAATTTACTCATTTCAGAAATTTAGATATGTTTAGTGTTAAAACGACAGATATTATTATTTTTCTAAATATTCTTTTTAAAGACGGTGCAAGTTATAGTACATTAAATACCACTCGTTCTACAATATCCTTAATTTCTGGATATGATATTAATAAAGATGGATTAATTCACCGTTTTTTAGAAGGAGTATTTAAACGGAGACCAATCAAACCAAAATATGCTACAACATGGGATGTTAGCCCGGTACTTCATTACATTGAAAAGTTGCATCCACTTAAACAATTAAAATTAAAGGATGCTGTCGAAAAAGTGGCAACTTTATTAGCCTTGACAACAGCTCAAAGACTGCAAAACTTAGCGATAATAAATATCGATAATATAGAAATAAACAGTTCAGGAATAAATATTAAAATTACAGAACAGATTAAAACATCAAAACCCGGAGCTTTTCAACCTGATTTGTATTACCATTTTTTAAAGAGAAACCAGGGTTATGTGTAGCATCGACAGTTTTAGACTATATAGATTATACTAAAACATTAAGAAGTAAAGATACCAAAAATTTATTTATTGCGACGATGAAACCGTTTGACACGGTATCTTCGCAAACTATTGGTCATTGGATTAAATCATTATTAGCTAAAGCTGGTATTGATACCAACCAATTCACGGAATATAGCACGCGACACGCAGCAGTATCAGCGGCTCATAAACAAAGGAGTAAATATTACAGCCATAAGGCGTAGTGCAGGATGGGCACCTGATTCTCAAACCATTCTTAAGTTTTACAACAGACCAATTCAAGCCCCCAATGACCAGTTTGCTCGTGCAATTTTGAAAATATAAAATGTTACATGTAATAAAATAAAAAACACAAATAATCAAAATAAGGAATTATCACTCATACTTAGGGATTGCAATACCGGACCAAAAATACAATACCGGTATTCGGTATTTTTTTAAACGTTGTACCGGTATACCCGTATTAATACCGGTATTATGAATTTTCATGAAGGTACAAAAACACAGTTGTTTAATAGAAAAAAACATTAACTAATTTATTGACTTCATATTTTTGAAATGTGATTGTAAAAAACATAATGCATCCATTGAACTGTCATTAAGCCTTGAACGTATTTTTCTGCACAAATTGCCTGCAGTTGAAAATGCTCTTTCCGCATCCACGATGGTTGATGGTATTGATAATAACGAGCGATATACTTTCTCTAAATGTTTGCCTCGATGTCCTTCATCTTCTAACAACTCGGTCTCTCGTCCGACGGTTTTGGATAAATCTATTTTTTGTATTATTTTTGTATTATTGTTCGTGGCAATTTTTTTATTTATAACTGATTGTAATTTCTTCTCGAGAGACAATTCTTTTTCGATATTAACATCAACATCATCTTCAACGAATTCATCTGGATAGGTTTGCGTTTGGTTTTCATAAATCTTTTTTGTGGAAATTGACGACGAACTTAATTAAATTTAACCTTGTTAGCTTCTTTTCTTCCTTTCCGTTTCCTTTTTTGAAGTCGTTATAATTATGTAAATACCTTAAAATATTTTCTGGTTCGCTATGCCTTTCCTCTATACGAATTTTCAATGCACTGTATAATTCCTCGGACAGTGGCGTGTCCTGATCTTCGAGTGATTCCAACATAAGATTTATTGCTGCATTCGCTGTTAATAAGTTGGAATCCTTCCGACGTGATGCTTCCACAGCCAGCTTTTAATTTCAAAAATCGTTCCATCGTTAATAACAAACTATTTCAGCGTGATTTAGAATCTAATATTAGCATAAGCTCTTTTCTTATTTCGGTAAGTATATATTTTTGTAAAACGGCATTTTTAGTAGGGGAACGTTTAAATATTTTAACAACTTTTCGGATTTTTTTAATTAGAGGAAGCAATCCTTGGTAAGTTAATATTTCGTCCTCGTTACTATTATCTTCGTCATATTCAAATGAGGTACTTTCAACAATTGTATTATTATTTTCTTCATTGTCACTCTCTTCGAAATCAGAATCAGGAGTTTTTGATTTTGTTGATATAGCACACCGATTACTCCAAGTTGAATTCCATGAGCATAGCACAATTGCTGATTTGCATCGATCAACTTCCCAACTTTTTTCATCACCGTTGCTCCATCGGTAGTTACGCAGACAATATCTTCTTTTAGAGATAATCCATGTTCCTCCAATTTGCAGTTGACCACTTCTACACATTTTGTAGCTGGCATACTTCCTGAGACACGTGCGAGTCCTATATTCCAAATTTTCTATTCCGAATGGATATTTATATTTAAATAACGTCTACTTCGTACACTTGTCCATTCATCAAATGCGAGACTAAATTTTGTACCATTTAATTTTAATTCTGTTAATTCTTTTTTCAGAGAATTGCGAACACTGTTACTATAGTTTATAACAATTCTTCTTATAGTATTAATAGATCTTGGAATATTTTTAAAACCTCTTGCAATTAGTGACTTTCTCAATTCAATTGAAGTACAAAACACTCTGAACGGTAAACCATCGGATGCTGTCATTCTAGACAGAACTTCATCGAAACAGTCATTTTTTCTATTGAAAAAATTTGTAATTTGCGATGTCTTTGGTTTAGTAATATCATTTTTGGGTGAGTTAGAATTTGTCTCGGATTCTTTTCTTTTCAATAAATTAATATTGTATAGTGTTTTTAAATGTGTATCTTGCCAACATATTTTTTCATCATATAAATAGTAAAACCAAGCCGAAGTATTATCGGCAGATTTTCTATGTTCTTTGAAGTCATTCGTATTATTCGTTATGGATAAATGAAACTAAAAACATATACATACGTTACGCGTGTAAATATTTTGAACCATGCAGCATAATATATACTGTGTACTTACTTGTGAAAAAGAAACTCACCAATTTAAAAAATATCTGAATGTATAGTATAAATATTTAAAACACTACGCACAATTTCACTAGGACAAACGGAAGAGTCAATTTGTTCGCAGTCGAGCGACAACTGAACTGTGATCATCGAGATTCGCCTTTATAAACAGAAAAATGCCTCGAACGTTGTCGTTCATCGCCACAATGTTGCAAAGAATACAGCGGCATCGATACCACGCCGAAAAGAGCGCAGTGACTTCAGCAGTCACCGCGGCAATGTGCTTTGATCGGCAAGCACAAACACACATCGTGAGCGGCGAACGTATTTCAAATAAGAGTAGATGCCCAAAAAAAAATATTTATTATTTACAGCTAATACCGAAAATACCGGTATTTTAACTTAGCAAATACCGGTTTCACGAAATTGCAAAATAGCACGAAATACCGGTATTCGGTATACCGGTATACCGGTATTGCAATCCCTACTCATACTCTAAAAATCTACAATACTATCATTGAGAACGAGACATGTAATATAATCATAGGATCAAACGAGCCCGCCGAGGGCTCCCTCCCATTTTATAATCCCCTTTATATATAGTATATATAGGAAACAATTAAGGTATATCCAGAATCAACGCTATTCCCACTATCATCTTCAAAAATACTCGTGATAATTCATTGATAATCGCATGCTCGTTACATAAAACAATATGAGAATAAAGGAATAAATACAGACGAGTAGGCGATGGAAGGGCGCCGAATTCAGATTTAATATGTACTGAACGTTGTGAAGTGAAAGCATGACAAGCATGACTACAATACTATCATCTTCGAACGAGACATTTCATATAATCCCGATCAAACCTCGCCCGCCCTCGGCGGGCTCGTTTGATCCTATGATTATATGAAACGTGCTCCGAATAGAACGCTCAAGCCTTCACAAATTATTCATTTTGATAAACCTTCACCTATAAGGTGTCAGACGAGAATAAATCGGAGCCGGGTCTTGAAAACTGATTTAATATTCATTTCGCCTCTTAAAGCGGTTATGACGAACCCTTGCTCCTAATTGTTATAAATAGAGCGCGGATTTTCATCGAAAAGGTACGGTTGTTTTTGCGCCGCGTTGCGTCGTGCCGGGGCGTAATTTGCAACAGTTTATCAGCGTATTAATAAAGCATATGGTTTCGGGTGTCGCGTCCGGCGGCGGAAGGGTTGCGCGGGGCTGTGTGGAAACGTCACGGTTTGCGCCAGAGGCTGCACCGACTGTTAATTCGACTCCGACGCCGTGATTTAGAGGTGTCCCGCGTTTACACACAATACACGTGTTGTGTGCACGCGTGGGCGTACACGTTCCGCCGCGCCGTGCATAGACATGCGTGGCTGCGCCTTATGTGCTCGGGGATGCCGCGGACAAACGAATGTTTTCCTGTTTACGTCCGCGGATCCGTACAGTCGACGAACTGTCGTTCACCTAATGCTTTTTACGATTTCGTCGTCGACGACACACCCGACGATTTCTGCTCTATCATTTACAGTCGCTCGCAATAATATGCGGATGTCTTTAGAAAGACGATAACTCTGTTTTAATTTTGGACGATATCACCTGCATTTTTTTTGTCAAGTCTGAACGATTAGTTTACCTCATAGTCTGTGATTCTAAGAAATTTCCCGAAAATGTCCGACAGTATTTCTGCGAGCCACATGTGACCAGGAGGCGTGCAGCCTCGGTTTCAAAAGTATTTCAAATTCGCTCGTTTCATCTTCCTTATTTATCTTCGTTTCCCGTCCCGCCTCTGTTTCCGGTGTTCCCTCCGATGCGCGGTGATCAGTTCTTCGTCCGTTTCCTCCAGTGTCCTTTTGCGTTCTTTTGCATGGTTCTTGCATGCAGTAGCAGAAGCGCAGCGGTAGCAGCATTCTTTTCTTATCGTCCCTGAAACTACGATCTTCTTTCCACGCATCCACTGTCCTCTTCCCTCTCCCCTCTACCCACGACGCTACCTTGAGTCTTTATTTTCGTTCTTTCAGAATTTCGCCTCGATACGGCCGCGCTGACGGGCCAATGGGTTTCCGGAAAGCATTTACTACGGTTTCTTCTTCCATCCTACGACTGGTACAGGATACGAGTCGGACGCGCGCGTTAAACCTCTCCCTGTGTCCCGTTCCCCTAACAAATCCCGTAAGTTCCCCCTTTTTGTTCTAGTTTCCTGGATTCGGTGCATGCCACCGGGCTATTGCGGTATAAAAGTGAAAAATGGCCAGGTTGGAGACATTTTCGGTTTCTGGGCCGCGGCGCGGCGTGCAGCGTCATTTTTGCACTGGCCTCGGCTATTTGTCTCCGGGATGGACCGGATATTTACACGCTGAGCCGATCCCCGTTTCTAATGCTTCCCGATCGAACCAGCCAACCCTCCTTCGGGATCGTTTTCCTGCTCGTTTAAGTCGATGCCTCGAACTTCGCCGACTTCTCTTAAATCTAGTTTACCAAGTTTCTCTCAAATTGCGTTAAAATTTGTTCCCACCCACTCCCCGCACGGCAGCTTCGTCCGCCGAATACTTTGTCAGGACTAATCCTTTAAGAATTCCAATTCGATTTGGTTTGCCTCTTCGACAACGTCGCTGCTAAAATTTTCTCTCTCCCTCTCTCTCCCACCCTCCCTCCCTCTCTCCCAGCGAAATTTTGTCTAGTTTTAAAGAAGTTTTGCAGATTGTATAATCCCGTTGCTCGCGAACAATACAATTTTTTCTCTGTTATGTATCGCGCCAGCTACGAATATTCTTCATTAAAGATTCCAAATTGCACGATTTTCGCATGGCTAAACAAATTTTCATAGAATTGTTGCACGGGTAGTAAAATCGAGATTTATGTATTCAATATCGGACTGTTCGGATAAAGCCTGTTCGATTAAATACAGCAGAATTTTCAATATTCAGTATTTATTGCTGGATTATGAATTTATCGGTATGTAACACAATCTTTTGAATCTATTTTTGATGTTGTTGTATCATACAAATATGAATAGAATGTACTAAAAAATCATACAACCATGAATAAAACGTGTTGAAAGGAACCGTGCAAATGTAAATCGTATAGAAAGGGACGCAACAGTAAGTTTTTTCTACAGATCCGTTTAAAATATTAAATTATCCCTTGATCCAATGCCAGTACGAACAAAGTCACAGTACACGGTAGAAACGTAACTTTTATAAATTAGTCCTTCTCGTCAAACATTTCTCCCTTATCGGGAAAATATTGATGAGTTTCGGATTACGAATTCACAATAATCAGTTTGAAGTATCCGCCAGGGAAGGGAAGTTGGTTATCGTATGCGATTCCCACGCGATAGAATGGAATATCTCAGAATTCTATCCGGCGACAAACGGTGTAGAACGTAGTACGTATAGAGAACGTTAATTTTTCCGAATTTTACCGGGCGATTAATATCGGATTCGCAGCTCCGATCCGTGCTCGTGTTACAAACACTTCCTGCCGGCGCGAAATTATGAAATTCTCTCTGGTCGGGTTTTCCGTCTAGCGTCTCTGCCGGTTTTCAGAATAATACATTAGAAGCAGCCTTCGCAATGATCAAATTACTCGAACAACAGGCATCGTAATGGAATAATACCTGCAGTAATTGCATTGTGCAACTAATTGGAGGGATGTGCTTCGCACTTTGCACAGACCAGGGGTATTATCCTTGCGCGAAGCGGTTCCTTTTGGGGAACACAGGAGCAGGAACGGGAACGGGAATGGGAACGGGAACGGGAACGGGAATGGAAGCGTGGACGCGTGCGCCGCTCGAAATAAATGATTTGGAACGCATCCTGGCCTCTCGTATGGCTTTCACGAGCTAGTTACACTTGACGCCTACCTCTACCCCTTTTTTCGTTTTGTGACTTCCGTTTTCTGGGCTTCAGAAATTAATCTCACAAAGGTTTACAAATAAACGCGTCTCCCTTGCTCCCAGTATCCTCGACTAATTTTACACATCGGCCCGCCGCTGTTTAACTAGCTTCTGTCGCTTATAAAATAAATTCCGTGGTTCCCGACGGTATTTTTTCGCAAACGGTATTTATTTCCTCTCGGGCGGTACACATGTTTTTCCTGTCGCTCGCGCGCATTTGGCGCCGAGACTGAAACACCGACGAGCACTGGTAACGTCGAAAAAATGCTTTTATTTTTTCCCACAGTGGGGGGCCGGCCGCCCGTAGGGTTTTCAGTATCGTTTCAACGGCCCGTCAATATTTCTGCCTATTTTTAATCATCTTAGCCCTTTGACAGCGGCACCAAACCATCCGCATTTTTTCAGTGCACCATATTCGCGCGAGAATTATTGCGGTTTACCGAGATCATTCGCCGTTCCCAATCTCGACGTTCGGAACTTGGTTATATCGGGTCGACGAATCTTGGATAAAAATAAAACCGGGTTGTCGGTTAGATTCGATGATTCGATGATATGTATACCCGCGTGACAAAGTAATGTCGGTACAAGGTTTTATTCTAGTCGAATGCAACTCGCGACCAGTCGTATGTCGATCCCGTTCCATGACCATGAAATCTACATTAGACATTGAGAGGTCAATTGTCGTTAATGGCTACCCGCGCCGCGAGCGCGAAACGAGGGTACTCCTTCGTGACCCTCTTGTAATGTATCCTCAATTGACTGTCTATTAGACGCATCCATCTTAATTTCTGTTCGGTCGCATCGGAAATCGGCGTATCCATCGATTTCTCCTCGTTGCCCGCCCGAACACCCTCTAATTCTATCTCTAATAAATTCCACTGCATCAATTGCTCTTGTGAAATCTCTGGCGCTGCCACTGTAGTGTCTATCGTGGTCTATGCCCTTGACATTCCTGCATGCTTCTGTATTAATACTGACCAGCAGTGCTCGATAGACACGTGTCTCAACATTGTTCATTAAATTTACCACGTGTGATCTCATGTCGTGCAAGTCATAAACAAATGTGATTTACAAAGAAAATTCCTTTATAATTATAAAAATTCATCTTTAAATCTTTAAAAATATTCACATACATATAACGTGACAGCCAACGTGCTAACAAGTTCAAGGTTCAAACCTTCTGATAAAATTATTGGTGAAATAAATTACACGAAGCTATTCCACGAGAAACTAAAAGTTTCTCATTCTCTGCGAGAATCAGTTTGAATGTTTGCAGTACGTGCTGGTACGCGCAGAGTTAAACGGCGCAGTTGCGAATGCATAATCGCGCGCTTTATATCGCGGTCGAGACGTCAAAAGTATTATCAGAATCTTTCATATCCGTTTCAATCCGGCCTCATCGGGATCCTATCCGGCCGGTTTTCCTAATAATCCAATTACCGGCCGACAGCGAGACCGTCTGGCTTCATTTTCAATCTCGATCGTCCTCTGAAAGATTGTCTCCCGAAGATTCGATAATTTTCCCGGAGGCAGGATGCCGGAGTTAGCGTCGTCGTCGTCTTCGCAGAATATTCTCTCCTCCTTGGAGCGTTTCCATTATCAGGCGCGACGCGACGCGGCTAACGCGCGCACGGTCATTTATCCGTTTCCTGCGGAACACTAATTAAAAGCTGCGCGTCCCGGTGCCCGCCGACGATCCCGATATCTCAGTCGGCAGTTTGTAATTAATTTTATTGAAATCGAACGAGTGGAAAAGGAGAGGGGGAAGGTTGCAAACGGAGCAGAGAGGGTAAGAGGGTAGCGGGGGGTCAGCCCGGGGCAATATAAAAGTTGGATCGCAGAAATCAATCGGCGGGTGGGCGGGAGGGGAAGGGGGACGAAGGGCGGCAGCGGGACAAAATATCGGTCGAAACGCGGCCGGAGACGAGATTGAACTTTCGACCCGGTCTATCTAGCCGGCAAGCGCGTTCGTTTCAGCTTCCGACAGCCTCTCGCACTTGGTGCAAATTGCGAACTTTGATGATCTCCTCTTCTGCTCAGCTTTTTTCAATAAACCGTGGAAACGCGAGAGGAGAGAAAATTGCCCGTTCCACGCGATAGTCAGAGCACCGGTTCCCTACGAGAGAATGGCGGCCTGCCCAACACAAGGGGAAAAAACCGAGTTCGAGTCGCGCGAACGATAGTTTACAACGATAGTTCCTTCGAACGGCGCGACCGCGAGCTATCTCGTCCCGCTACACTTTCCACCGTGCAATTGCGAACTATTCTTTAGTCCGGCCGCGGGACGCGGACTGTTTCGCAAATCTCTGCTTTCGAGACTCCTCGACCAACGTCATCGATCGCCCAAAGCTGTACAACGCTCGTCGCCGCGTTTTAGAACGCGGTTTCAGGGAAACTGCTCGATCCGACTTGGCCAGAACGGCTTTCGGCCAACGAAAAAATCAAGTCCTCCAAGTGGGTCGACCAATTACCGAACTTCACCAACCGACCTCAACCCGCTCGCGATTTTAAAACTGATTCGTACCCGCGTCAGGACCGCCCGGCTCTGTTTCGATGGATTAATAGTTCGCCCCCCCCCCCACCCTCCCAAGGATACCGGGTCGCCTTCAAACTTCGACCAATTTTGTAGCGCTTCAAAATCGTCATTTGAGTCTAGAGGGTTACAACAATTATTTCAGCGTGCATAACGTTACGGATAGGTCCAGGTCCGCGGTCAACGTGATTATTTTGGCGAGGAGCCCATTCAATTTCGACAAGGACTCCCTAGAAAGCGCATCGGGCTGCGAATCGATCGGTCCGCATTAATTTTCCCGTCGCGAAAAAATTCGCCGGACAGCCCTCGCCCTGACGCGACTCGACGTTGAGATATCGTGTTCTGTCACTTGGACAGACAGGAACAGGCCGCTGAACGGATCGTTAGGAAAATAGAGAGAGAGAGAGAGAGAGAGAGAAAAGAAACTGGACCGGCCCGGAGTGATTTCTTTCTGTTTGAAAGTGGGCCACCTTCCCACCAGGAAACCTAGAAACCTTTTCTCGTCTTGTCCGCATTTTTCAAGTTCCTCCAGCTCCGCTTTTCTCACCCTATCCTCGTCTCTTCCACACCCTTTGCGTGCTTTATCCACCACCTTTCCCCCAGTTCCTATCTCTCGTATCTTTCCGTTCTGGCTTTTTTCCACCGCGCCGGCGAGACAAACATTATCATAATTCCTCGAGGACCACGCGTATCGCGCGCACACACGCTCCAGTCGTTTAATTTTATTGTTTGAAATACCGTTATTGTGCCGCGGGTCCAGTCAGCCTATTCTCGACCTGTGAATTACAAAGCCGCGTTAGAATCGCCTTTTCAATACCTTCTGTTGTGTACTCGGAACCGCGAGACCGTAAGCTGCTTGCAGTTTATCAAGCAATTTTGTAGGAATTGTTGTCTCGAGAAATTGTGCTCTATAAAAATACAAGGTGCTTAACCCTTTTAGCAAAAATTTTTTTCCTTACTTCTCCGTGTAGATGCCCGTAGAAAATAATTCCGAATTTATCAAATGAAACGAATACAAAACAAGTTAAACAAAGTTAAACGTACAGATGTGTACTGAAGAGGGCAGAAAAGCAGAGGGAGTTTCTCTTGATACATTAATCCCTGTTATTAGAATGGAACAGGAAAATACAAAACAGCTGTTCTCGCAAAAAGGAACAGAAAGTTTCTTGTTCCAGCGTCGCGTTCCTCGAGAGGAAAGAAAAATTAGCCTCTTGTTGCCGGCTGGTCATCGTCAGAACGATTTTCCTTATTATTTTCGAGCAGCTACTTACTCGCATCGATGCCGCATGACATAGTTCCACGGCCGGCGAAGTACGAGATATACGGGATGTACGAAAGAATTTGTTTGAGAGAGAGGGGAAGAAGAGCTCTTAAATTTTTGTCCCTCTCTCGATTTCCTAGTTCCAACAGCGCAGCGCTTCGCCGTCGTTCCCGGGTAAGTTCAAGGAGCTGAGCTAGTTTAGTTTAGTTTTATTAGCGGCACGTTCCTTTTCTTTGACCGGGAGCCCTCGCCTCTCTAATTCGTCTTCGTTCCGACGGACCGTTCAAGTGCTACGTCAATTTGCTCCCGGTTTTTCTTTTTACTACTCCGGCCGCAATCCTTTTTCCAACCCTCGATTCCCCCGTCTAATTTCCCAGACGGCTAATTAATTGAAACTGTATGAACAATCGCGGGGTCGGGGCACGAGGGAAGATCGACGCTAACGAATAACAATATTCGCAGAGGGAGGGGGAAAGGGCAGAGGCTGGAATAGACGGGAAAAATTGCTCGTTACGTCGGTTCCGCGAGGCAGTTAATTCCCGCGGCAATTTCTCGAGCGGCCGGGAATATAATTTTCATTTTTCTTCGCGACGCGAGAGGCGGGGACTTGAATTTTTCTGAATTGAAGGGGTGGATGGGGAACGGTAACGAGCACACGCGAGGAAGAAAAGTACACGCGGAATCGTGCGACAGGGAAAAGGGCTGCGCCTAGCTCTGCCTGGGCTGCCAACTATGATTCTAGCGCGGGCAAACGTCATATTTACGCGGGGCATAATGTGCCGTGACTGGCAAATTTCACTTCGCCAGGAGTGCGCGTTTGCTCGCTGGCTCTATCTTTCTCGTTCTCACTCCCCGCCCCCTCTCACTCTCTCTCTCACTCTCCCGCTGAGTCTCTTCGTTTAACGGCACGAATTACGCGACGTTTATAATCCGTAACGCGGCTCGACGCAATGGGATGTACCCCGCGATGCGTGCAGAACGAACACTGCGTGGGCAAACAGCACACGTGTCGAGCACGTGGTGTTCTTCAGCGTGACGAACAGCTCTCGCTGTTTACATCGTTTTCCTGCCATCGTCGCGGGAAATTTCACTTTCCTTCGGCCGGTTACCGACCGCCTCTGATATCTTCAATTATGAATTCCTTCTGGCTCGCCTGTGTACTTCCGTCGTGGAACGTCGTGTACGCATGACGTTCCGTTGTAACGCACCGTATCATTCGAAACGGCTGCAATAACGGTCTGCATCAACCATATGCGCGCTTCATTAATCTTCTAACGATGTGAGAAAATTTAAGCGATTATTACGCTGCGAACATTTTGCAGCCGTGACAAGAAAAAGGTGATACCATTGGAAATAGCAAAGAGATTTAAACAGATTAAAGGTATAGTTATTATATATTATAATTCGAAATAGTACAGGTACTATTATGAGTAGTATATAGTATAATAGTATACACAGGGTGGGGCACCTAAGACAGGTCATCTGAATAACTCCCTTGCTTTTGAAGATAGAAAAAAATGCATTAGACCAAACTTACTTGATATCGAGGGGCTCGTAATCTGATGTCATTAATTTTTTTATAGGTGGAGACGTCAAGGAGATACGAAGGTCAACTCTGTTTTTTTAAATGGAACGGTATGGTTTTTTATTTACATTCTGATAATGTGTTTCAAGACGAAAAGAATGACCTATTATGAAGGTTATTCAAGGTCACGCAAGATCAACTGCAATAGAAAATAAAGTGTGTCAAAGCACTCTTCGAACGCTACGACGATTTACATGTAACACGTTATTTACGTATTCACTTGCCACTTCAAGTGTTCAAAATGACGACCTTGAACACTGAGACATAATCTAATACGTTGCAATACATTTTCACTTAATTGTTGATGCAGTGAAATGTGGAATGGGTGAAATTTGTTAACCTTTAGTATTCGCAACATACTTTATCGACTGATGCCACTCTCGCGTTCAAGTTGCCTCGTACCAACATGTGGATTTTGTATTACACTTGCTAAACTGTTTATCGTGTTTCCATCATCAGTTGCTTTTTTGGCTCGAGTGCGTTTTTTCTTATCCACATTTCCAGTTTCTCGAAACTTTTTTATAATGTTTGCAAAGACAGAAACTGAAGGACTATTACGATCGGAAAATCTTTCACCGTACACGCGTACCGCTTTCCTCATAATTCTTTGACATTCACCATAAATGATAACCATTTCCACTTTCTTTGCTATCGTGTAACGCATTCTTGAAAATTGAACACTCGGATTGAATATTCCGAAGCCGTACTCTGGTCGGTAGTCAAACTACTAATAACATTTCTGGATACAGGTAAGCATACAATGCGATGGTATGTTTATTTATGTTCTGTGACCCTTACCAATACTTAGAAGAGCAGTATGCCAACAACCAGAGAAGACACAAAAGTATTTGAAGAGTGCTTCGAGACACTTTATTTTCTATTACAGTTGTCCTTGCGTGACCTTGAATGACCTTCATAATAGGTCATTGTATTCGTCTTAAAACACACTATCAGAATGTAAATAAAAAGCCATAATGTTCCATTAAAAAAAACAGAGTTGACCATCGTATCTCCTTGACGTCTCCACCTATAAAAAAATTAATGTCATCAGATTACGAGCGCCTCGATATCAAGAAAGTTTGGTCTGACGCATTTTTTTCTATCTTCAAAAGCAAGCGAGTTATTCTGAGGTGACCTGTTTTAGGTGCCCTACCCTGTATATGTGGTATTGGGTCGGTGGTCAACGACTATTGCATCGCTGCAAAAATCGGTTCTCGCCCGATCACCTAAGTTAAACAGCGTTGGGTGGGGCCGGTGCTTGGATGGGTGACCAACCCGGTATACGCTGGGGGTGAACCTCTGGATACACGCCGCGTGTCGTTGGCAAAAGTGGTTCGGAACCCACCGTAATAAAAAGAGTGGTTCCTGCTGAAATTATACGATTATTACAGATGACGAACAGATGTTCAAGATCATCTCTGGCAGGAACCGTCCTAGATAAACGCATAGAACCACCCTAGATAAATCCACATATCTGTTCAGTTTAAAACGAAAACATACGCACGACCAACTGGACGTTGACAAAATACGAATGTCTCAGGAGTACTGATGAGTACCATCCGTTCATTCCAAGGATTCTGACAGATACCACCCGTCATTGCAGGGGTATATAAGCCCTTGAATTTCTGTTCGCGTGGACTAGTACTTCCGTTCGTCCTCGCTGTCTATAATCCTAGCGGCTCCCCAATCTCGCATTGGTTCGTCCGCGTACCTTTAACTAACAAATTCAGACCATATACCCAGAGTAACAACCCTTCGCCGGCCACTCGTGCTGCTCGCGGCCCTGGCTCGTAACATGATAGTGAGAGTGGTAGAGGTGAAGAGTGGTAAATGGATTTGAATCCCTGAGGAGACCAAATACCATTATTCACAGTAGTATTGGGTCGGTGCATAATTATTGCGGCTTTTTTACGCGACTTTATTTTCTTTAAAAATTGGGATTTTTAAAATATTTTTTCATAAAAATAGTCCTCTCTTTCCAGTTAGTGAAAATGCGTATCAAAAATCATATCCATATTCGCCATATTATGCTCTACCGCTTCGAGAAAGGTTGGAATGCAGCACAGTCACACATTTCGCGATCTCAACGAACTTTTTGGCAAAGGAACAATCAGCAAAAGCCAACTTGAAAGATGGTTCAAAAAGTTCAAATCTGGCGATACAAACCTCGCAGATAAAGAAGGAAGAGGTCGACCATCAAATTTTGACGACCAGATACTTTTGGCAGCCGTGGAAGAGGACGAAAGCTTGACAACGAGAATATTGGCCGAGGACTTCAATGTGGACCATTCGACCATCGTTAGTCGTCTCAAAAAGCTCGGAAAAGTATTGAAGTACATGGTGAGTATGCTCCGGAATAATCACTCAAAGATGTTTTTGTTAAATGTTTTTACTGTTTTTGTTGAATAAAATTTGTTTTAAAAAAGCCGTAATAATTATGCACCAACCCAATATAATGGTATAATCTTAACGTATATCAAAATATTTCTTCCATTTCTGACCTTGCATGAACTTGAAGGTCACTATGCAGTATACGAATGAATTCGTCTAGACACGCGCTTTCATGTGTTATAAAAAAATATACAGCATTCGATTTAAAAAATTGAATGTCACCTACATATCTAACAAAATAGTACATACACAAAAAAATCGCATACGCCATTACGTTGCGTATAAAAAACAGTACTACTTTTTCCTCTTTCATTTTTTTCTAATATTTACTATTTACAAGAAAAACGCTGGCTAGTAATAACGTGAACACCCTGTATATGTATTGTATATAAAATAAAAAAGTATGTGTGTGTGTATGTATGTATGGTCCCGTAGATCTGATTCGGTAGGACTGTCGCTCGTATTGTCCATCTGTCGAGGTTGAAGTTGTCGGAGCGCGGTGGTTGTAAACAATCGGCCGGTTCGGAGCTGATCCGTGCGCGTTCTTTGTCTGCCATAACAACCTTTTCGGGTATACCGCTAGTGGTCGGGCGCAACCCGCCCGGAGGGTCTAGCTGCGGAGGGCGTGCCAAAGACACGCCGCGACCAGCTACTTATGAATAGTGTTAGATCGTATGTTTGAGGCGACACTCAGGGGTGACGCGCGGACGGATTCCACTCAAGGTTGTAAGGCTTGAGGCCGGTTTGATCGCGGACGCGTCGACCCGCGAATGCCCTCGCACGACTTTACTACCCGCCAAATTAATCTTGGGTAGCCGGTTCAATGGGTTTAGCGATTACATAAGACAAATCGGTTCGAATTATAATAGAATACGTTAAAAGAGGCGTTTCGTCCCGGACCTGCTAGTGGACTCGTCGGTAAGGATGATCTAGCAGGTCCTGCCTTATACGCTAGCGCGCGCGAGGGGTTTTCGATTGATACGACGCGGATTTTAGCGCGGTTGTCCCGATCGCTGGACAACGATCTACCGCAATGTAACGTCTCGAGACTTATCTCGTTTTGAATGACAAGATAACGGCCGGTGCGTTGTACTTGTTTAACCGAGGATTAAAAGATGATACTTGTCCGAAAGCTAAGATGGAATTGTCGGAACTCGATTTCCTGTCCGAACGCGACGAGGAAAAACATGTGCTGATTGGTTCCTGCCGAAAGTTGCATTTACCAATCAGCATGATTCGAATGTTGACATCTCCTTCTCGCTGTTCCGAAGGAGCGTTGGGAAGGAGGCGCGACGAGCCTCGGTTATATGACACTGCCCGTGACGGTCCGGGTGGTCGTTCGAAGGGACCAATTCTATGGTACATTGTTCTTTAAGATATACGAGAACGAGACATTTGCCAGATGTCTCGAATGGTCGCCGAATGACCCTAATTTAATTTACGTCATCTTCGAGGAAGATGTTTAGTCGCGAGCGTACCATAAAGATTGTTGCAACGAAACCTATGTGTCGTGTTCCTGCGCGACGGAACAAATAGTATAATACAAGTTCAATCCTCATCGGACACCGAATCATACATTTTATTCGCAGGAATTCGCAGGAATTCGCAGGAATTCGCAGGAATTCGATCCGATGTGGTATTTAAGCACTGCCCTTTGTGTTAATTATTGTATGCCCAGTATTCGGCGGCCCAGTTTTATGCATATTTAATATACAATTACGCATAAAATAACAGAGGAATGCAGTTACAGTATCGACTGATCTGGTCCATTTTACAGAGATTCGTTCGAATATATAATTTTTGGTGCTGTGGAATTATGTCGTTAACTGAATCCATAGAGACCATAGTTAATGAGTTCAGTTGACCGCGAAGTGTGTAGATTTTAGTCTACAATAATTAATTTAAATTAATTTAGTGTGTAAATTTAGTAGAGAGATTACATGGATTATGTGTGTGCGTGTGGTACTCGATATTGTCGCGTAAACTTTGATGGTGTCGATGGTCGCTGGAACACAGCGGCCAATTTTTCAACGACTACGTCCTTCGGAGTCGTATAATATCAATATTAACACAATCCTTTTAAATTCCTACACGCGAACTAAATTCTGTGGGAGGACGCGCGAGAACATTTAAAAAATACTTCTGGTTACAATTTTCTATCGATAATTGTCCGCAACACGGGTCTGCCCAGGGACAATTATGCGCCAGGGATACTATTCTTTGACATTTGCCGAACATAGAGAAGGACAGCCGAGCTCGAGAGGCCTCGGTCGCCGAAAAGTGTAAACATAACTAATCCCAATTTCAAACTTCTTTATTTTTCATTATTCTTTTATGGGAATTTGACTACCATATTCGTGGCATTTTTCTAATGAAAATTATGCGAAATATGATATAATTCCGATGATATTTACTTGTGTAATGAACGAAGAAAGTTTTCGACGAAAAGAAGGACAGCGTATGAGAAAGAAACAGACGCGGAGAGTCGCAGCGCGCCGGCACAGTTCAAAAACGTCCTATACGATGTTCCTCCTTGGGTTGAAAACTTTAGTGATCCATTGTACAAGTAAATATCATCGGAATTATAACATATTTGGTATGATTTTTATTAGAAAAATGCTACAAATATGTTGGTCAAAGTCTCATAAAAAAAAATGAGAAATAAAGAAGTTTGAAATTCGGATTAGTGTGGTCTCACCGATATAGGTGAGCCGAGCCGTATGATGTCATACTTCTCGGAGACATACACCCCGCAGTAGTGGGGATACCTCCGGTATATTTAGCGGCCAGACATTTGGGACATTTATAGATAAAATACTGTATTTAACAGATGATCGCGCGCGGGCTCTATCTCGCGTAAAAACTTAAATTGAACCCACATTAAATTTTCCACTCGCTGCTCGTAATTTTCGCGGAAGACATCTCGTCCGCCTTGTTCACGGGGGATCTTCGTCAAACGCACGCGTCCGGCTCGTGTTCTGTCCGACAAGACAGCGGTCGTTTCTACGTTTTCGCGCAGCGCTCCAGGCGGAAAAAAGACCGTCTAGACGACGACGACGACGACGACCGGTTTTTCCCGTGCTTTATAATATTATAAACCGGACTCCAGTGCCCGTAAAACCGAGGATGTTCCTCGTCCTTCTCTTTCTCTCTTTCTTTGGGCGCCGCAAGCCGCGGGCTATTTTTCTTTGGACGTTTTACGGCCCTCATCGAGGCAACATCTTTCTCCGCATTTCTCTCGCAACATGCAGACCCTCAGGGGCTGGAACAACGCTGCGAGGCGAGACCGTTGTCACCCCGAGCACTCTCTCGCTGCGTTTCGTTTCGTCCCCCATTGGCGTCGAGGCCTCGCTTAGACGAATTATGCTCGCGAATATCGCCCCCGGTTATCGCACCAGCAATTAAACCAGAACGAGCACACCGTGAAACCGCCGCGGAACCGCGGGTTTTTCTGTATCCCGCACGCGATGAAATTTTCGCGAATTTCACGACTCCACGTTTCACCCGGATATTCCCGAGGCGGTTGCGCTCTACGGTTCCACCGCTTTGAACCTCTTATGGACACAATTCGGGGTAATTCGATTTCGATGTAATGCAAAACTTTCACCGGACCGATTTAAATCGGGACTCGCTAGTTCATCGAATTTTTTACTGGTTTAGGTTATTTTTATTGGTGGCACGATGCAGTATAGGGAGAGTCCTCGTCAAAATTGAGGAAGTAGTTTTGGCTGATCAAATGAATTTCTGTGTTAGTCTGTGGTTTGTATTATGTCTAGTATTCGCAGCACGAGTAATTCACATTTTTGCAGATTTTCTGCATAAACGCGTAAAGTCCGCAGGTTGATAATAACTAAAATAGATTAGCGATAAAGGCATTCATTCTTCACGGGGAAAATGGGTTAAGGAGGAATGCTCTATTTGATTACGGGTTTACCAAAATACCGCAGGGAGCGGAACGTGCGAGAGCATCCTCGACTCGCGCGAAAAAATGATATCCAGCTATTCTCTACCTCGAAACTCCACGGTTTGCGTATTCCCGTTCTGTAAACTTGTTACTCTTCAATCCCGACCCCATTTCCCGGGGCAACGGGAATGGAATAAAGAGGGATCCAGGCCAGTTCCGGTGCAGGACGATTTTCGCGGTGCCGACATCCGTACTCGCGGCCTCTGCTTTTTGTCAATTAATCTGGAGTTATCAGTGCAGCGGTGGGAAAGGGCCACGGCGTAGAAGGGTATGGAGGTGGCCGAGGGGAAGTTGGTCATTTGTATGACGGCAGAGTTGCGGTGCCATAGCATATGCCCGAGTTTGTGTGTACGGCCTGTTATCTGAGCGCTCTGAGCTCTGATCCCAGCAGGCTTGCTCTCGCTCGTCACACGTTCGCGTGACCCGGCCCGATCCGGCCCGATTGAGAACGGACGGTACGAGAGCGGAAGGCAACTGGCAAACGCTGTTGGATATGCTGGAAAAGGGAACGCCGGAACGTTGTTTATGCGAAAACGGTACAGAGTTACGATGTCACCGGTTCTCGTTCCGTTTCGGTTCTCTATTTGATAATTTGATAGGACTTGGCGGCACGCGGCGCGAACACTGCTCTTCCTACTCGCCGTGCCGCGTCGTCCACGCTCAGCTTCGCTCCAATTAAATTTATCGGGCAGCGTTTTCGATACCCGCGGGAAAATACGGCTGCGATCCGCTCGCCATCAACCTAGGAAACCAGGCGAGTTGGCAACGCAATTAGACTTCTTCGTTTCCAGCGCTGTTTCCTTGTTCAGTCGATTTCGACGATTGCGCCTCGACTTTGATCGATGAACGATCCTCTCGACGAAATTTCTTCATTTTGGTTTTTGGGTGATCATGGGGCTTTGATTTCTTGCGAAATTGTTGGCGGAAGAACGTGGGTGGTCCATTATTTTCATTCTATTTTCGAGCTGACTCTAGATTTCCGATCAGATTGGAAGGAACGGGAATAACCGTGGGGATTTTCGTTTAATTTGGAAAATCTGTTGGAATCGTTGGAAACAATGATTCCACCACTCTCCGGGGTTCGTGTATTAGCAAACAGGCAGGCACACACGGTTTTATTATACCAACTTTCCTGCCGGATCAATCCCTGTCAACCGCCAATGGATATCGCCGGCCGGTCTGATGATGATCGATGATGATGGAGAGACTGTTCGGAGGTATACTAACGAGGCCGCGGGCCGAATAGACCGGCAGCTATTCGACGCGACGCGACGGGCCGAAGAGATTACCTTACACGTGACCAGATATCCAGGAAGGAACGAAGTCGAAAAAGACGAAAGATCGACTTCGTTCGCAGAGACTAACAGGGAATAATCCCGCGGAGAGCTATTGTATCTTCTATCCAAATTCATTATCCGCGACGACTTAAAACATAAGAACGATTGGAATGATGTGGCAGAGAAGATCGTATATTTAAGACTACATACACTGATAAGTTATCCATTTTGCTGGGCCTATTTTTTTATTGGTTGTACCAGTTAGTGTATATCAGTGAACGATAAGGAAACCGTGCAAGTGGCCACAAATGGTACATCTACCGTAGAAGGTGTATAACGCGAGGGTGTTGCATAATCAAGTATCCGCTTAAGAAATGAGCCGAGTTTGCAGAGCAGGTAACAGTTTACTGCTCCTCGAGTGTAATGCATTCGGTTTCTGGTATCTGGCTGCGTGGGCCAGGTTCTAGTCAGATAGAAAGCAAGTGCCGAGCTTCCATTCCCCCGGGTGGTTGGAAGACGGTTGCAGCAGCGAGAGCTCGGGCTTCCTGTCCAGAATTTGCGTACAAGTTTCGCCAACGATGGAAACGCGTGTGGTTCTTGACGACGTGCTTCCGCGCAATTAAGTTAGAAACTGAGAAATTACGAGCTACCCCTTCGGCGGAGAGTCCCTTTCCCTTCGCAAGCCGCTTGCGTGCTCTTGAAAAATTACCGGCTCCCTTGAGACGACGCGTCTCCAGATCTTCCTGGTTCCTGGCTCCTGGCTCCTGGCTCCTGGCTCCTGGCTCCTGGCACCTGGATCCTGGATCCTGGCTCCTCGCTCCTGGCTCCTGGTTTCGTGCCGCCATTATCTTCACCCAGATCTTCGCGCGAAATTGATCGTTCTCCACGAAACTACTTCTGCGCAATTGTTTGCTGCCCGATCTCGACCAGCCTGCCACCTTTCCCGTAATACCGTCACCGGAATTCGGACAACTCCGCGAATACCCTTTCGGTATTTCTTCCCGAGTTCTACTTATACAGAAGAACGAGCTAAACCGAATTCATTTAACGCAACGCGCGATTAAACTATAAAGGGCCTAGCCAATTAAGATGGTCAACACTGCCCTTAGAGGGTTTTCAATGGCTATCCAATCATTCGAAAGCTAACCAAGATAACAATAAAAACCGAATTTTTTAGGGTTTTTATTCTTTACGAGCACAGTTTGCAAAAAAAAATCTAAGAAAAATTCTGTAAAATGCGCCTCAGGGTCCAAAATATGTGACATTTTTAAAAATGCGCTCTGAAAAGCACGAAATATAATTTACCTAGTAACTACCCTCGCGGAAAAGCTAGGGGGCTGAAATTTTACTCTAGTGTTTTCCTAGGTCAACTTTCGAATGGTCCGATAGTCATTGAAAAAACCTCTGTAGCGGCCAGCACTCAGGTAGCGTTAGGATGGCGATGCGTTTCGGGACCGGTACGGGGTCTGCATCTGGCTACGGTTTGCGCCTGTCACCGTAATTCCGCTAACGGTTACAGCCCGTACGCAGGTCGTACGGACTACATTGTCTATATTTTTTAGCATTTTTACTGCTTCGCCATCAACCTCCCGTCCCTTACCTAGCCTCGGTTGTACGGATTTGCCCTTGGCGTTTTATAGCTGCCAGATGTGGGGTTTTTCCAGCCTTGGACAATGGTTTTGGGACACGTGAGCCGCTACGCGGACGTCTGCTACCGGCGCCCTCATCTTGCAATTGCGTTGCATCTCATAAGGGCCCTGCGAATCCTGAGCCAGTCCGAGTCCTTGTTCTGGGCTTCCTCCGCCCTTAATTTCCCAAGGAAAGGGAAATTGGGCATGTAAGGGAAGGGAGAACCGAACCTTCGGCAAGATTAACTCAGTTTTTTAGATTCAGAACTAGCTGGACCGCACTACCTCTAGCATCGCGATCACCGGAAGTAGACAGTTGTCAGGTGGCCAGCTAGCATTCTCATCAGCAGAAATAAAGTCAAGTTTTACCTAGTTTATCATTCAATTAGTCCTTCCCAGTCTGGAAGGTGGTCCTTCGAGAAACCAAGCGGGCACCTCGCAGTGCAAATACATTCAAGGTCCGAACGATCAACGAAGATCAACCAAGGACATTAACAACCTCTGTTCCGTCGCGCAGGAACACGACGCATAGGTTTCCTTGCAGCAATATTTATGGTACGTTCGCGACTAAACATCTTC